>JBBDHI010000021.1:7715350-7726925 GCA_037177115.1 Craterocephalus stercusmuscarum
TATACATATATTTATATAAATATATTATAATATATTTTATATATATATAATATATTATATATATATATATATATATATATATAATTAATTATAAATATAAAATTGATGTTAGTGAAGACACAGGTGGGGGTGTTAACTTTTTTTCTTATATTTGTGTGCATGTGAGTGTGTGAGTTTGTGCATGAGAAAAATGTTGGGTTAATTCTCTTTTATGCATGTGTTGTTTTTTTTGTCATATGTAAGGCAAGTTGAATTGCCCTGGCCTAAAAAGCACTTTATAAGTAAAATTAATATTTAAATTTGAATATAGGAAGTGGGTCCAAAGGATCCGTTGTTGGCACTCACACTCTTTTAGTGTGTGATCTGTTGTCAGTTTCAGAGCCTTAATGTAAGATTTTCAGGCATTATTCGCTTTGCTTATCTTTTATATGTTGACTGTGGCATCTTCAATTAGGATTTTTTGCATTCCACAGTGTGTGTGCCTGTAAAGGCTAATTGATACTGACTGCGGAGTCACTTGATGCATGACTGAATGGCAGTTGAATCTTTTTACACTTCAAGGTGACAGCAGGTTTTTAAGCAGCGAAAAAAGGCTTTAGTGTTGAAAAACGGAGTATTGTCCTGGGAAGCTGCGGTCTGTTTCTTTTCTTTTCATCATGGTGTCCCATTGCATGATGTCATCTCCTACTGTATGTTAAAGAGCTTTTCTTTGAATTTTGTAGGACTGCATAACAGGCAGTCTGCGGTTCAGTATTAGACAAGCAGTCAGGACCATTGTGTGTTTGTTTTCTCTTATTTTCTCCTCCAAATAGATACTGAACAAAGGAATTTCAGTCAGTGTCCCTAAAATCAAGAGAGGAAATTACACATGGATTAATAAATCCAGTCTTATCAGTTTGTCAACACAGCTGACATTTTTAATCACTTAGGCCAGGACCAATAGATTTATGCCTGTTTTACCAAGTTAATTGTGTTGTTTGTTTCGGACACGTTCAGCTCGACTGAAATTATACAGATGGATCATTATCAGATCAATGCTTTTGGAGAAATTTCCATCTCTCAGTGCTGACATATTTGTACATTTGCGTCTTTTTGCCTTTGAAGGCCAAACAGTCCACCGTGTGCAGCCACTAATTGACACAGAGCACGTCTTCACTCCTGCATTGCCCAGCTCGCTCTTTCTGCTGATCACAAACACTCCCTACTCCTGTGTCTGTCTGTCTGTCTGTTTCTTTCCTCTTTTCCAAGTCCTCAGAGGTCGAGTTAATGGTGCATGCCTGCTCTCCCCTCCTCCCCAACCATCTTCTACTCCTCCTCACTCCCTTTCCGAAAATTTTTTATTTTCTTCTAATAAGGTGATTGGAGCTTGCGGGCGAGCGCTCGGGAGAGTTTAAGCTGTTTATCTGTGCTTCGCTTCAAGAGCTTCCGGGGCCTAGAAAAGGACAGAAAGGTCAGGGCAAGTGGAAGAGAGACAAGGCTGTCCAGCTCGTTAGCTACAGGGTCCTTCCTTAAACGAATCTCCTCCGAACAGCTTCATATTTGCTTGCCTTTACATCATCCTCTAGCTTAGCCTGTGGTTTGCATTCAGTTTTTGTGGAGAAGAAAATATTTCTAAAAAAAGATCTGTATGGTAATCAGAACCACACAAAGAAAAAGCAAACAAACAAGAAAAGCTGCATTTTTTCCACTCTGGGCACAGAGGTCAAGCTCGGATGGCCGGAAGGAGTCGGACGTTACGCGCTTAAAGAAGGCCGTTTTAAAAACAACGAGGGTAAATGACTTCCTCGACAATGACAAGAAAAAAAAATGCACTTTTTTAATCTGAAAAAAAGAACAACGCCACAGGGATGTTCAACTAAAACTTGAGTTTCTCCATTGCTTCTGGTGAAAGTTTGAAGAAGAAAGCAGCAGCAGAGGGTGGGAGTGTGAGAGTGTGTTCTGCAGTGCTGGGTGTGTGCAGCTGGGCGAGTTTCTTGTCACACCACTCCCTAAGAGGCTGCATGGTGGGAACACCGCCTCTGGCTGTCCCTGTCCCTCTCTCTTTCTCCCATTATTTTTATCGTTCTCGCTTTCTCTTATGTTCCCTCTTGTGTCTCACGTTCCCCTCGTCCCCACCCTCTCCTCCCCATCTCTGTTTGTCTCTGCTTTCTTTGCTCAGAGCGTTGCTGCGGTGCAGGCCTCCCACCGAGGAACAAGGCTGAATTTTCCATCCATGTCTCTGCCTCTGTGCTTCCTTCTCATTTCTCCACATCTTTCCTCCAGCTCTTTTTTCTCTACTTGCGTCCTCTTTTTTTTTTTTGTCTTCTCCCTCCCAAGCACACACCACCACTCTCCCAACTCCCCCTCTTCCCACATTCCTCTAACTCGCCTTCTCTTGATGACTGCTCGCGTTCGAAGTAAAACAGCAAAATGCCCTCCCCGCAGGCATTATATTCACAAAGCACACCGCCGACTAAAATAGGGGGAAGGAAAAAGGCACCTGCTTGCTGCGTTAGCCATTTAGAGAAATCCCATTCCAACTCTGTCCGACTGGAAAACCCTAACCAGAGCAGTGTGCAATTATTTTCCCTCCCCAGCACCTATTTACTGACTTTCTCTCGCTCCATCGCTCCCTCTCCTTCTGTTTTAGCTTAAGCTGCAGTTTTGCTTTACTTACAGTTGCTACTCAGCGTTGAAAGTAATGAGGATCTTGGGAGAGCGCTTGTTTTGCGAGCCACTGCAGGCCTGTGTTCGTCCCCCCACAGGGAGAGTTAACTGGCATTAGCCCCCGGCTTGGAGAAGCATTGACTCGCACCCATTGAGATCTAAACCCCCGTTATTGGAGCCCGCTGTTTATCTGCCTCTTCCCCCTAAAGACACGGCAAATAGGGGGTATTACCTTGGCGTGTGTGTTTGTTGGGTGGTGCAGGTGTGTGCACATTTATAGCCTCAGGGTTGTATTAGGAGATGGTGCTGAAGCAGCCTTTTCTCTGTCTTCTATGCCAGTTTTTTAGTACGCACCACACTTACCTCACTTTACCCAAAATGGCCCTCGTTGCTCCAGGGGGCCTGTTTTTTGTGAGAGATGCTTGGAAAGTGTGTATATGTGTGTGCGTAAGACATCATTGTTGCACACGTTTATCTCCATACCTTTGTAAGCGTTCAAACACACGAGTGACCATCATCCTGCACCCATTTTCATAAGCAATTAATAAGTTTTTTTATTCCATATCTGGTTGACTTTTCTTCATCAATGCAATTTCCACAGACACGCACCTTTGCACAGTAGCTTCTAAGCATTATATTTCCAGGGCCCTGAAACAAAACTGAAATATGGCCACAGGAGCTCTGCCTCGACTTTGAACTTCGCCATCATTTGCGTTTGAAACGGGGATGAAAAAAGCTTCAAAGACCATCCTCCCGCTCTTCAAAGGAGAGACAGGGTTGCCTTGACGGTCCTTGTGGAAGAAAAATTTGAAGTGTGTATTGGCTTTTTAGCCAGGAACATTATCTCCAAAAAGCGCAATGAACTCCCATTATTTTCAGCCCCGCTGTCCTGTATTGTGAAGGAAGAGTCAAAAATGGAGGTGATTGCTAAGTGGAGTTTTACAGAGCAAATTGCAGTAATTTAAATTCAAAAAGCATTACTTTTTTTCCCCAATATGTCGGTCATATAGCATGTCTTTCCTTTCTCAACTTTAATCAATGCAACAAGTCCAACAGGTCAGCGGCAAGGACAAACGTCTAAGAAGAAAATGATTTAACTGCATTAAATTAAATTCTCATTGTTGGAAAATAAATATATATGGATGAGAGAGGCATTGCTTGAGCATACTTAAATGATTAATATGTATGTGTGCAGCTGGCTGTTAATAAAGGTGTGAATTGCAAACAGGAAATAAAGATGCAGGGTGAATGAAAAGAGCAGGACATCAATATATCATGACACCACTGGCTGTTTATAGGTGCTAATTGAAGTAAAGTACGTTAGGGAATCCTAGCGTTATTGGAAAGGCAGACAGAGGATTTTAACACAAAATATTAAATTGCATCAATAAAAATTGACATTTTTCTGTAGTGTTCACCTCATATATACGATTAAGCAGCAATTAAAATGAAGACAATTTAACAAAACATATTGAATCAAAATCTGCAAGTTTATCAGGACTGTAGCTTTTTTTGTTATTGTGGATCTATGTGGAACTTTTCTGTCATATTCAGTGGTTGTATGTTCTTTTAATTTGTTAAGTAACATGGCTGGAGACCACCAGAATATATTTTCTTTTCTCCACTTCTCCAGTGGTCAACAACATGTGCAATTAACATTTGCACCTAAATGTGGGAAGAGAAATCCCCCTCATCAAAGTTATTGATGGTTTAGGTTTAGATTAAAACATCCAAGTACTGTATAAACATAGCCTTATAAATTAGATAAAAAAGAAAGTGAAAAGAGAGGGTGTGCATATTCTTGCCTCACAGTTTCAATCGTGGTTCTGCATGTAATTTTATGCATCTGATCCCTGAATGTTGGAAGCGTTTTCATACCATTTGTTTGTTTTACATTTTTATTCATAGCTGGTAAAGACAATTTTTCTGCAGGCAGCGAAAGGTATACAGTCAGCTCTTGCTGACATTTAGCATTCGCCTCTCTCCCAGCAGCACATGAAGAAGAAATACACGTCAGAGATCCTGCCTATGAATTATTAATGGCATGGATTGAAAGTGCCAGAACTCACTGTTGAGCTTGTTTGTTTTATTTGGACGTAATTATTTAATGGCATCTTGTTAAAAATTATAGAGAAGAGAAAAGAGGAGAGGATAGAGGCATGGAAGGAAGGGAAGAGAATAAAATGAGAGTAGAGGCTTTGTTTGGACAGTAATTGGTGGTGCAGCGAAGGGAGGAATGATGACGCTCTGATGTTCTCTGCTAAACTATTAAATCGTTTTTTCATCTCTTCTTCCTCAGATGCGTCCTCTATTTCTTCTCTTTCCTTGTTTTCTTTCCTGATCTCCGGGTCTCACACACTCGTCTTTGCAGTAATTTTATCACTGGTGACAGTTTACATGGGTATGTAGACAGAGTAGTGGGGCATGGAGGGCACTGTTGCTTATTTCTACTTCCACAGAGGCACTCAGTACAAGCTGCTGCCACTGCCATCCAAGCAAACAGAGTCTGACAGCAGAGTGGGTGCCTGGCATATATCCCCGGACACACTCACATACACACACAGAGGCTAGCCGTTATCGTCGGGTCGATTTCCATAGTTTAAGGGTTCAGCAAACCGCTGCTGGCGTCTTTCATCCTCCCTTCTTCCCCATCTGAACCTGGGCTGTAACTAAATTCGTCCCTTTGGCAACAAGTGGCCGTGACCCTTTACAACCAGCTCAAGGCTTCTCCAGTCAGACACAAAAAACAACATGGCAACACTGCAAAAGTATGTTAACACACTACAGCAGAATGCATGACAACACACATGCGTATAAGTATATGAAAAGCCATGCAGCATGATTATTTATTTGACTTTAAACCCAGCTTTTTTTTAATGCAGACTTGTGGAATATTACGTTTACGTTAGCCATGAATCTGAATAGTTTTTGCCCAGCACTGGTAGAGGCACACATGAAAACACATAGCTAGTGTTTCTTGTGTTATCTCAGAGTTGCTTCAGCGTTTGCATACTAATGTTTCCCATTCCCTCCTGCAACATGGTGACAGACTAACTAATCGAATATTCTCTCTTTGAAGCAGCGCCGCTGGATCTATTCAAGTGTGAGGCGGCGAGTGGGGGTCTGTGTGCGTGTTTATGTGTGTGTGTGAAGGTTTTCAGGACATATCTCATGTGCCTCTGTGTTCTTATGTGTGCATCCTTGTGTGCTTTGGTGTGTTTATTTACACTTGTTTGTGCAATTACTTTTACGTCTTTGCATGTTACGTGTGCGTGCGTGCTGGAGTGTGAGTAGGCGGCGGGGTGGATGGAAATGTTGTTTATGCATTTTTATGCAAAGCAATTATGTCGACTTAATTGGGTTTGTTTATGTGGAGAGTGTGTCACCTCCAGTCATGTATTACTGCTGGCGTGGACAGACGCATCACATTCACATGTATGTGCACACACTTGGTGAAGAAGCCTCCATTCTGCTGGATGATTGAATAATGTGAATTATTTCCTTTATAGTAACAGCTGTTATGATCATTCAGTTTTAAGGAGTCTATAGCATTGTTTTGGCCACATATTCCAAGTTGAAGCACATACTGTACTTTGTAGCCTACTGTATACTTTGCATGTCCAGGCATTAAGAGTTTTATTTGATTATTTAACTTCAAAATAAGCTACCAACATGGACTAAGAGCACAGTCTGAAATCCTCACGTCCTTTCCTTTCCTCATTGCCTCCTGTCCGAATCAAAAGACAAAAGGTTAATTCGCCATCTCTCTCCTTCCTCCAGGCCAAATCAATTCACCATAGTCTCTGTCTGCCATTGTCCTAATCAGGCCCTCAACTCACTATTGGATTTCAATGGAACAGGCACAGCACAAAGACCTGCACAACCACCTAATCAATGATCCTGGAATGACTCTGGTTTTCTAAAGGGTGCTGGTTTTAATGCTTACACAAGAAAGTGGCATCAGCTCTGACTTGATATGTCCTCTAGAAGTGGGTTTGTCACTTAACTAATAGTGAGCTGCAATCAACTTTACAGTCTGTGTGTCTGTACAGGCCGAATTTTTCATCAAACTTTTGAAACAAAGCCTTTGTTTTTCTTTTGTCTGTCAAACGTAAGGTTTTTGAATCAAGTCATTTTTCTGCCACTAAATTTCTCAGAGAAGAAAACAAAGTCCTTCAGGGGCTGATTGTTTACATTGTTCTTCTGTTTTTCAAGCCAAGGAGACGAAAAGCAAATATAAATGCATATTTTACTGACCTTACTTTCGAACAAATATGAGAATTCAGTTTATGCATAAAAGTTTATTTCATGGGGACAACTTCTGTTTCAAGGATTGGATTGTAACCGTTTGTGTGTCACACAATCTGAATCTGAATCGCTTCAACTCCATGTTGCTCTGCAGGTTCCACCGTGGCCCCGCAGAGCTCTGGAAATGGACCGGATGGAGCCCACCCGCCTATCACTCCCTCACCTGTGGCTCAGGAGAGAGGTAAGTTTATGTTAATGTGAGTGATGACTGAAGCCAAGCACTCTGTGTCCTTGCATGAGAAAATAAAACCGAAAAGTCTAAGTCTAAAAGAAAATTGGAAGCGCATGTATGTTTTTATGAGATGTTTTTCCATTTTGGTAAAACTTGCACACATATTTTCTGAAGACCCAGTGCACACACTGCAGGCTTTGAACTGCGCAGCAATAGTTTCAGGGGGGAAAAAAATCAACATTGTCCATCACTCTGGCTATAAAATCTCAAATGGAAAAAGTTTGTTTCTTTACATGCTGCAACAGCAAGGGGTGCACGAAGATTAGAGGGCGAAGCAAAGAGAAAACAGAAATGGCATGTTAGCAAAGCACAAGGACTTACTGTGGCTGTAATGAAAGATTTTTATTTTTTTTTCTGCAGCCAGTATGAGGACAGAGATAGAGAGATGTAAACAAATTATTTGGCTTCCATGCATCCAATGAGACAATTCAACAAGAACAGCAGTAAAACTTTACCTTTTAAAATCAACTGGTAGTTGTCGTTAAGCAGAGCACAAACAAAAAGACACAAAGCCATGTGCTTTCTGCTTTTCATCTTCATTGTGTTGACCAAGTTTTGACTTGGTAAAAGTCTGACAATTAACATTCAGTAAATTTCTCCGTAACCGTGTTTAAATCAGCTTTGTTCACAAGTCGTTCCCAAAGGCTTGTTACATGAATGCTAGCCCACAAGCCAAAAGCACTGGCTAAACTGGAAGTTGGTCTGAGCAATTATGACCACTTTTCGAATTTTACAGCAGAAATACTCGTATGAAAAATAGATTTGCCTCGACACAACACTGCAAAAAGCCTAAAAGAGTGGGAAGTAACCCCGATGGAGAGAGTGTGACGGTCCCTCCCTGCAAAGAGCAGCTAGCATGGGAGGAACAGAGGGAATGGATGGATGAAGATTGAGGGAGAGTGTGAGGCTCTTTAAAAAGGTTAGGTTCAACATGATGAAATCAAGTCAGAGATTTAAGGCCGCTCCATAATGCCCGTTAACCTCGACTAGCACACACACACACAAGAAAACGCAGCACTGTTAACAGGATCGGCTGTTGTTTTTTTGCTGTTTTCCTTCCTAGGATTAACCCCCACCCCTCACCTCTCCTTCTCTACACATATGCCCCACTTTGGTCAAGTGCTGGCCTCCCAAAGAGCCACTCTTTATTTCCATAAATCCACTGAATGCCCCCCCTCACACCCCTCCCCCCTTTCTCTCGCGTGCTTTGCCGGCTGCCTGTTGTTGTCCGGCTGAAAGCTTCATTCGCTTTGCCAGAAAGAGAAAAAGGTTTATGTTTGTGTGCGTGCGTGTGTGTGTGTGTGTGTGTGTGTGTGTGTGTGTGTGTGTGTAGAGGGGGAATGAAGCAGAGAGAGAGAAAAATCCTTGAATGTGTCATTTGCTTTTAGCACTGTCTGCACAATGTTCCTCTCCCCATCCATTTTCCAGGCAATTTAAAGTGCGGTATTACACACTGTATTTTTTTCTCCTCCTCTCCCAGAATCCCCTTACCCTAATGGAAGCAAAACATTACAATAATGTCCTCGCTCCTTAAACCCAGCACTCGCAGCCTAAGCACTTTCAGGCCCCAATCGCTCTTTCCCTCCGTTGCACTGTCTTTCCCTCCCACACACACTTTTCTCTCTCACTGCCTGCCTTTCTGTCTTGGCCTTCATCTCTTTGCTACACACACAAACGCACACACACACACACACACAGCATTTATTGCTCTGTTTCTTTATCTCCCCCCCACACACTCAGAAACACAAATATGTACAAGCATGTATGTGCACACAACCATATAGTAAACAGCATTTTTAAACTTCTGCCTCCCTCCCCTTTCCTCACATTTTCTCCCACTCTGGTAGCAGAAACAAAGAATTACACAAGTGTCAGCTTGTACTTCGCATCTTTTTCCCAAACCCCAAAACTCACTTAAGAGTCTGCCTGTGCACGCTCATTCAACAAAGTGGATGGCTATCAAAGTTTACGGCCAAGCAGACTCAATCCATTTACACCTAATCTGCAACAGTGACACACACACGCATGCACATTTCCACACCCACACAAGCCTCTCTCTTCCCTCAATGGCCGTCCAGCGACCTTTCCTTTTCGTGCTGGATTGGGAGACCTTTCTGTGGGTTTTAAAAATGAACAACGCAGCTTGAAAGAGTGAGGCCCAGGCGAGGATCGCTCCAAATGTCAATTTGAATGGTGCAGCCGAGTTTGGGCCTGAGAGGCTTTGACACATCTATTGACAAAACGGCTTAGAATAACACAGTAGCCATGGTCAAATCACCGGCTTTTCAGTGGAGGGCGGTACACGTGTTTCAACTCAAGCATGGCCCAATTTTCTGTATGTACACTCAGCTTTTGCAGCTATATACATATCTGAGGCCAAGTGTGTGCTTAACCTGGGCTTTTATCAGCGATAACGTTGACTGACTGTTTGTTTATTCGTGCTGAGGGTTCCTTTTACATGTCATCTCGTAGAGCTCAGCTAACACCCAGTTTGTGCTGTTCTACTCAGCAAAGCACACCTACGAGTAACTAGAGCTCCAGCAGAGGTAAAAGATCCGGGCTTTGATCACAATAAGGATTTTCTTACATAAAGATGTTAGCTAGCGTGGATAGCTGCTGGACAACATTCTGCCGTGTTCAGTCTCTGAGTCAGACTGACTCCAGCCATCCGTGAAGATCTCTGAATTAAAGAAATAAAATGTTAACATTAGCTTTTATGTCTGTCTTAGGATTCATGTCCAACATGCAGAGGAACCAGTCTGGCTCGCAGTTTGCCTCTCCACAGTCTGGACCCCCTGTGTCGCCACACCCATCCCCTGGGGGCTCATTGTATTCTGGTATGGGTCCGTATTCCCAGAGTGGCACCGCAGGTCCCTATGGACCTCAGGGATCGCAGTATGGACACCAAGGTGAGAGCTTGTTAGCCCAAATGTGCATTGGAGCAAAAAAAAACTGACCTTGGAAACTTGCTCAGTTATTGTACTTATTAGAATCGGGAAGTAGTATTTCGTACTTTTCTTTGAAAAAGTCGCAAAGTGCTTTACAAGAAGGGAAAAGGTAAAAACTGTGTTGCAATTGAAAGCGACAACGGAAATATTAGGAAAACCTATATGTAAACCAACGTAGATGGCAATCTACATTATCTACTAAGAATTATAGAATAGCTCTTAGTACCTTGTTTTCTTTGTGCATTAGCCTACACTTTGTTAACAAGTTTGTGGTTTTCCCCTGTTTTCTTTCTTTTTTAAATGCTGTTGTGACCAAGCATTGGCAGGCTTACTTTGAATTTATCTTCACTGAAGCATTTATATGAGCAGATCATCTTCTGAAAACCCAGGAGACACGCTAACAGTCCATATTTATTACATAATATCTGACTGAAATTATGGAAATGATGTGTCTCATAAGATGTAAAGTGATTGCGGGACAAAGCAGAAAACAGCTCCTCTGAGATTCTGGTGTAACTTTCTGGTAAAATTAAACAAAAAAAACAGAGAATTAGATTTTCCTCATACCGTTTCCTGCAAGCGTAACGATGAATTATTAATAATGAAATCCACTAAGCTGCCCCTGTGTTGATTTCCACCTGACATCGAGCAGCATCAACTAACTGGCCAGTCATGTTGGGAAGATAAGCATCATCTATTCAGAGGGGTTATACAGGAATGTATTTTGAGATGGGAAAAGGCACTTAAGTGAATTTTTTCTCTCCCTCTCACAGCCGCTCTGGGCCTCAACAGCAGTGTCACTGGTGTCAAAGAAAGGTTGATAATTACGAATACAAAGAGACTAATTTTGAAAGATATTTCCATGCTCTGTTTTTCTACTTTTCTTCCATCTAAAACTCTTTTATACACGCACACACACGCACACACACAGGTAGATACAGCCTTCTTTCCTCTTGTGTGGAGAATGTCACAGTGGACATTAAAAACCAATGTGACTTTGTGAATATTCATACGACACTTGAACCCTGGATGGACCTCTTGGCCCTCCTCATGATATGATTATGAGGTTGCTCCAGAGTGACAAGGCCGACTGACATGTCAGGAGGTTTATCCGCTGACTGATGATCTCCATCTGTGGAATAATGTTTTGACATTACCCACCAAGAAAGAGGGCAGTTTTTTAACGCTTTGTATTCTCCTCAGTGTTTGTTTTGAATCCGTGTTGCTCTGAAAGCACATTGTGAAGTTTGCTGTGTGGCACCAACTGCAGAACTGAGAGATGTCAACTTATCCCAACTTCATCCAGTAGCAAGCATAAGGACTTTTGTAATAGTCCTAGAGCCCCTTTTTTTCTAATGAAATGAATTTTATTAAGATTTGCTAGTCATTTATTGTGTATGTTTGAGTTCAGAGTAATTGATATATATGTATATACAGTATA
>JBBDHI010000021.1:7738259-7753265 GCA_037177115.1 Craterocephalus stercusmuscarum
GAAACTGCAGGGGAGATGAAATTAAGCTCCAAATTCCAAAAGAGTTTTTTTTTCTTCTTCTTCTTTTTTTTTTTTTTGCAAGCACAAAGGTGCCCAAGAGCAAGATGAATGTGCTGTGCCGTCCCCCCCCCCCCTTTTCCTGATAGCAGCACATGCATATATTAAGTGTGATTAAACGCTGTGCGGTGCC
Organism: Craterocephalus stercusmuscarum; assembly: GCA_037177115.1. NCBI lineage: Eukaryota > Metazoa > Chordata > Actinopteri > Atheriniformes > Atherinidae > Craterocephalus > Craterocephalus stercusmuscarum. The sequence goes on from JBBDHI010000021.1 coordinate 7,738,450, forward strand.
TCCATCAAGTGCTTTCTAATGGGCTTTTTTATGACATGAATTAGTCATAATGGGAGAGCGCCACAGTCGAAAACCACCAACTACTGTTGTTTTTGATGTTGATTTGGATTTTTCAGTATTCACACTCAAACTTCTGCTTGTATTGCTCAAGATTGTCAAGGGTCCTTTTGGCAGTGCGGGTGAGGAATTCAGCTTCTATAAACTTATTCTCTCCGGCTTGGAGTCTGCACACAATTAGTTTGACTTTTTTTTTACTCACTTGAAGAGGTGAAAAATCAAAAGGCAAATTTATATCTGTGTCTTGAGTCACACAGAGCTTTTTAGGGAACGTGTAGGCAGCAAACGAAGGAGACTATATTCCCCCCATTATAGGGAAATGGGGCCAGATAAGCGTGGATTTGGTGCGCTTGTTTCTTTGCCATGGAGCTCCCCTGTGCACCTCAGCCCCCATAGAGGGATTACATATGTATCATCAGCCGTGCTCTATGACTAATTACATCTGTGAGATGAGATTATGGGGAGGTTTACCAAGCCAATCCCTTCTCTCAGGCAATGTGTATCGGTTCCAACAGGAGGTATTACATTATGTGTCTGTGTGAGGGTCTGAAAGAGAGAAAGATGCCAGTTAGGAGAGATTTGACTGACATGTGAATCCATATCGCCTTTTTCTTTTTGTCCACTTAAAGAGCACTGCATCTTGCGCCAGATACTCCCCCTTGCGTCCTGTCATGCACACATTCTTTACATTCGCGGTTGCCACCATGTGACTATCTCAGCTCATTTTATTTGTTATCTCGTCCTCATGTTATGCATCTTGTCGTCCATGAGGCTATGCACCGAATTGTTTCAAACACAGTGTTCCCGTTCAGCCCCTGTGTCACTGGCTCGGCCTGCCTGATGCACTGCCAGACTCACGTGCACACATGGACGGCTAGTGTTCGGCAGGTTGCAGATAAGCCCCTCGGATGTCACTCGCAACACCATTTGATGAACCGCCTCAGATAGAGAAGGGAGGCTGAGTGAGGGGAGTTGAGCGGCATTGATTTCTGCCGTCACCATGGCAACAAATAACATGATCCTCTCCAAAAGCACACCTTAATTAGTTAAATTATGACTTGTGGGATAAGGAGACGGAGAAAAGGGAGGGGGGTGGGGGGCGGTGTTTGCAGGGAAAACGAAATTTTTTCTCCCGTCTGATGCTTCGTGCTCGTCTTCAATCTTTCAGAAGAGCTGTTTGTTTGATTAGGGATATGTTGTGTTTTTTTTAGCGTGACTTTCAGCTATACACGCGGTTCAGTTTTTACTACAGCAGTAAAGGAGACAGACTGCCAACTATCATCTCTGTGATTATGTGACTTTTGTTCCTGCAGCTTCCATTGTGACTCTCCACAGCCTGTCATTACATTTTGCATCTAACTGGATCCATGTGTACAAGATTTGCTAATGTTTTTCTCCTCTGTGTGTGGTAGGCAGGGCAACTACCAAAGCTCTGGTGTTAGCCAAGCAAGCACTGTCCCCTATAACGCACCAACCAGCAACAACAGCTCAGTCACAAGCAACACACAAGGTCCCGGCTACAATATTCCACCTTCAGGTATTTTAACTATAGCCTATGTTATGCAATGATATGTGTTGTGTATTCCACTGGTTGGTTTTTTTAGCAGATAAATGTCAAGAAGAGATGCTCATTGATGGTAGGAATGCAGATACCTGTCAAATTTAACAATTATTGAAATTCCACTTCATTTTAAAGTCCACTTTCAAGTGATAGGTAATGGCGCACAAGGTTTTCTTTCAGCCATTCACCCTGCTGTACTGTTGCTAAATGAAGAGATAGAGAAAAAAAGAGAGGCAGCTTTGAATCAAAGCCAAACATCAAAATGTGCAACATTAAGACAACTTCAAAGAAATTAGAGAGCCAAGGTTTCATAAAACAGAAAAATACCATTAATTTTCCAAATGTTCTTTAGCACACTTACAGAGAGATAAAGAGGTGAACCTTGTATCGAAAGACCTCTTCTTGTAAAAAAAATATGCAGCCGTTGGTATGAAAAGAAGTTTAAGGATTGTATTTCTTCTTCTAAAATGAGCCTAATGAAACCACACATTATTTGTCTGCCAGCATATCTTGAATGCTAACCTTCCATCCCATGAGCTTTTTGAATTTATGAAAACATGGACATGCAGCCAGCCAGGTTCAGAGGGTGCGCTGGCTTGCTTTGTTTTTTTCAGAATCTTATCTAGTTCCCTTTCTGTTTTCTTCCAAAGCAGCAAGCTTTTCATACTTTTCTCTCTCACTGTGCTTTTTGACATGAACGGACAGGATTAGAGAAGCCTTGAGAGTGTAAAAAGAATGAACGTAACATTTCAACTGCTGCATTGTCTGACTTTGTCTATGACATTATGCACAAATCGTCAAGCAGCTTGCAGCTCAAACAAAAAGAGGCCCATTAAAACAAATGGAATATAACACAATAGAAGAAATGACAAGTATGTTCCGCTGCGCTGTTGCCATATCTATTGTGGATTTTTTTTTTTCATAAACCTGTGTTGGCTTCAACAAGTTCACTAAAGACAATGTCAGTTATCATTACAAAAACCAAAGCTTATTTGCTACTTCATTTAATGCTCTTCATTCAGTATTGGGAGCTTTTGTGAAGTTTGTCATACCAATTTTTGGGGTAAATGTTTGTTCATTGCTGTTGAAGGAGCCATGGGACACTCAGGGGATGGCATAATGAGCCCAGATGGCAAACCGAAGATGGACGTCAAGGACGATAGTGGCACGAACAACGAACCACACAAGCCAAAGGTACTTCTTAGCCTCCTGTTTTCCTTTCTGGTTCCCCTTTTTTTTTCCTTTCATCTTTTTCTGTTGGCTTTTGTTTTGTCGTCCAAATGAAGCAAACCAAGTCTGATCAGCATATGCTGCCTCAGCACAGTGGGCTCTATCTGTTGTTTTCTCACCATATTTAATGATTTGTTTAACATTTACCATTCCTAATGTTTTCCTCGCTTTGTTTTCGCCCGCAGCACTCTCTTCTCGCTGATGTTTTGGCAGCTCAAGCTGCAATAAAGAGAGAAACACAGGGAGAAAGAGAGGGCTTGGCATCTGCAGTACACACATGTACAAACACGCATTTGAACACAGCACAGAGATGCGGAGCATAAACACAGGCATACACACACGCATGTCTCAATACACAATGCTGACTTCTCGTTTTGACCTACAACAGCAGCTCGGCTCGGCTCAGCAACAACAAAACTCTGCTCTTTGCTCTTTTTCAACCCCCTCTCCCTTGTTTTTGCTTAATAACCCCTCTTCAACACACATGCACATGCCTCCATCACAACCACTACACATCTTTTCCCTCCAAATCCCTGCCTTTCCTTTTGCTGATTACGGTAGTAGGGCCTTTTGAATTATTAAAGGCAGCCCGAGCAGCCAGATAGACCCCCAGTGCTCCCAAAAGAGATGATCTGTCTGCCAAGAGAGAGAAAATGAGTTCGAGATTCAGGAAGAGAGACAGGGAAAGAGAGGGGCAGAAAGATAAGGTTTTTGCTGACATGAGCATTCTGTTCGCAGACCAGAAGCACTTGTCAAGCTGTTGTTCCCTCTTTCTCAGTCTCTTTCACACACACATATGTTAAGGTGCAGTGAAAAACCCTGCAAACACACTTACACACAGATGCACGTGACCAAACGCGGAGTAATTTATACAAAGAGGAATTCGTAGCAGTTTGATCTTCATGCATGTTAAATATCTTACCCAGACAAATACAAATACAGACAAATTTAACCTTTATTTAACCAGGAAATCATTCAGAGTCAGATAACCTTATCAGTCGTAATGGTCACATCATTTGTTGCTTCCCTGTTCATCCATGCGGGTCCAGCAAAACCGGTCAAATGTAAAGGAAAGGACTTTAAAAATATGAGTAAAAGCAATACCGTTATTGATATTATTATTACAGACTACGTAATTACTTCAGAAAGGGCTGTAATGTCAATAATATGCCCTTCAGAAAGTGTCATACTGTATAGGTCACATTATTTAATCAGTCTTGCAGGTGACTCGTTGAACCACCCTGTTTTCTGAAAAGTTGGTTTTCTGCATCCAATACAAAAAAAAAACAATTTTCTGCAAATTATTCAAATAAATCAAATTAGAAATAGTAGAAAGATTATATATTGCAAACTGCTGCATCAATAACAAATCAGATACTTGCTCTTTTCTTTAACCAGGATGATGTGATGTGTTATGTTTTCCAAGAACTTATATAATAAAAAATGTTATTTTTACCTAAGTTTGTCCTACATATGTTGGTCATTAGAGGACTATAGCTTTTCTGCTGGATCTTTGTTTATCAATGATTTTTACTGCCACTCTTTGCCATTTTCAATGGATAAATGTAATTCTTAAACTGCCCTTGCTGACATTTTGAAATGGGTTGCATCAAGAAATATATTATGTACAAATGTATAAATGTACACCCTACACACATGTGCTCTTCTAAGTTTTAATATTTGGTTTAAAGGGTTTGCAAATCACAGCTTTCTGTAAATATTCTCACATGTTTAACAAACCTGTAACGAGGCTTCACCTTTTTTATGAGCCGGTCTTGTAATGAAATCTGAAAGCAATTTATAGTCAAGAGTACAATTTTCACAGCTGAAATGTCATCGATCTCCATTCTGCAGCCTCAGGACGGTTACATGAACAATAACAGCAGCAGTGTGTCTCAGCCAGCCACCCCAGGGGGAGCCCTGCCCGTGCCCTCCCCCCTGTCACCCAGCCCCGCCAGCCTGTCCTCCTACCACGGAGACGACAGCGACAGCATCAGCAGCCCACCGTGGCCTCTCAAGACTCCCTCCAGCCCCGTAAGAACTGGAAAACATGTTAATTAGACATGAATATATTAATTACTCCTTAATATTCTTATTTACAATATTTAGACACAAACACCAAAACAAAGCACTTAAATACATTTCTGTGTGTGAATAAGTGGAGGGATTATTGCTTAATTACTTGATCCAAAGCAGGGTTTTAACTAAAGTTGCCTTTCTGAAACTGGACCAAAGCCAAACATTGTTGTGTGGGATTGAACTTTGTCCATCAATTTGAATTTGGGGGAGATGAATGTGCTGTGAATGGTCTTTGGAAACATGAAAACAGGCTGCACACTCAATCAAAATGCTGCAGAGAAGTGTTTGTGTTTGGTCATTCAACCAAGGGGCCCACTTCAGAATGTGTAAATAAGGAATGAATCTTTAATGATCACAACTGGATGAGTGTGTTTTATAGCAAATCAGCTTGTAAACAAATTTAGATTATAGATTCAAACAATTTTATTGTGTTTATGCATAATCAATTTTTTTATATGATTTTTTTTCTTAAGGGGGGGCGGTTGTTATATGTTGTGTGAATTTTCAATTTAACTATCAGAGGTTCAAAGACAGTTTTTTTTTAACTAAAAAGTGTTTTCTTTTTATTGTGTTAAGCAGAAGCCCAACCCCAACTCCTCCTCCCTCAGTGGCGAGCGAATCACACGTCTGTTTGAGCTGGGGCCGGAGCCAGAGAGGCGAGCTTGGGTGGAGCGATACCTGACCTTCATGGAGGACCGGGGCACACCTGTTGCTCAGCTTCCAGCTGTGGGCAAGAAGCCGCTGGACCTCTGGAAGCTCTACATGGCTGTTCGAGAGATAGGAGGACTCGCCATGGTAATGCACAGGGGACAGGCTGAAAGTAGTGTTGATGGGATAACACAAGGGACAAAAGGCACATAACAGACTTTAAAGGAGTAATTTATGGAGAACTTAGCCGCATATAAAGTAAAGTCATCTTACTCTGGTGATTTGCATGTTCTATTTTGTATTCTTCAACAGTGGGCACTCTAACTAAATGGCATATGGCGTGCTTGTAAATGTTAAGCGATGTCCTCAAGAGAGCGATACATAAAATTAATTTTGGAAAGACAACCTACAATGTCACAAGGTGCAGCTCTGTCCATCTGAGACCCCTATGTGACAAAAAGCTGTAAATACTCAATGTTTTTGGCACATTTGGAATTGGACATTTAACTCTTACTCATTCTAATTAAAAGCATAGTTGCATATGTGCCTCCAGAGTGACAATCACTCCCCTTCCTCTGCAAGATCTATAGAGATGTGTCTGAACACAAACCCCTAAACGTTTTAAACACTTAAAATATTACTGCAAAGGTAGAAGTATTTTGCCATAATTAGACACATTTGCATTTATGCATTTACACAGCAAAGCAGCACATATTAGATTGAAAAAAAAACCCTATGCAATGAATACATATATTTACTAATTTTAGCTGTTTTGGTCTGTTTTGAAGATTGTAGGAGGACTAGAAACATCCTGATGAATCATTTCTTACCCAACATTGATTAGAATAGCAAGACTCCCCAGCTAGTTCTGGTCTAAACCAGCAAACATTAAACTTGTGTGACTGACCATCATCCTCCCAGCATATCAACATATCCTAGATATTCCCACAACCAAAAATTATCCCTAAAAAAAGTTTTCTTTGATTTTCCCCTTTTGGGTGCTGTAGTATTTGTTCTCGTTCTTTTATCTTTTTCCTTTAGAAACAGACTCAATCAATGCCATACCTCAAATTACAGCATAATGTTGGCTATACTATCCTCTTTTCACTTTCTGTTTTTAAATATGTCTAATAAGCATTTCTTTTTTTCTTTTTCTTTTTTTTGCAGCTTTTTATTAAATCATTTCACTATAGTATGTAAATCGTAATACTGTACAAGGGACAAATTATTCAAAGCTCTGACTGGACCATTAATGAAAAGATTTCAGGTCTGCAGAATTTTTGCTTTACAATGGAAATTAGGATCAATACTCACACTACAGTATACTTCTTTTTTAAAAAATAGGACACAGCATAAACTGACTGCCATTTATTTTCTAAGTATCTCATCATCTGATCCTCTTAATTCATCCAAACTATCCAGGTCAACAAAAACAAGAAATGGCGTGAATTGTCCTCCACCCTGAATGTCGGTACGTCCAGCAGCTCTGCCAGTGCACTGAAGAAGCAGTACATCCAGTATCTGTTTGCCTATGAGTGTAAGATGGAGAGAGGAGAAGAGCCGCCAGCAGACAGCAACAGCAGCGGCAGCATGGCTGGAGGAGACGGCAAGAAGCAGGTCAAGATCCAGCCGCCTTCTCCTGGTAAGTCCTGATAACAGAGTGCTACACTCTCTCCCATCTGTCAGCAGCCAGACAGCAGGTGCTGTTGATCAAACTAGATTTGATCTATGATCCTTGCAGCTGTGTAAAAAAATCTTCTAGTGAACAAAGCTGCTGCATTTGCATCCTGGAAGGCTGCCAGAAATCTTAGTTAAATTGTTGCATCTGCAGATTCATACATGCTAGAGCGAATAAATGTTTTCATTCCATTTAAGATGAAAAAAATGAATAATAGAAATAGAAAACATGATTCCACCCTGGATTCATGAACTCTGCTTAAAACCCAAGAGAAATGAGTGAAAATTATGACTGTGTTGATGAGGGGATTCATAGTTTAATGGAGGTGAATTATGATACATCAACCCTTGCACCTCTAACCCTGAGACTCGCCTTTATTTGATTATGGCACATTAAAAGGTTAAGTAATATTGTTTTGGTGCAATAGCACAACACAAAGGGCGCTTGTTGTTTGTGTATTACCTTTTCACACCTTGCGTCCCCATACACTGTTACGAAGCGATGGCGAGATGATGCAAACAGAGGGGTGAGGTTGCATCTGTAATTTGCAGCGGATATGAGAAAAGTGACCCATACTTTTAACAGGACACCAAAGCTCTTCACCTGCCTGAGACGCTGCAGATTGCTTTTCCTGCAGGGTGGAAAAGAGCATCTTCCTTCATTTGCACACTAAAACATGCAGCACACATGACCCAGACACATACACACAACACAACGCATTTAAATGAAGTCATGTTCCATCTCTCCCTCTCTCTCTGAGCACTTCAGCTCCTTCTTATCAATTCAAGGGGATTCAAATGCCTGAATTTGACTGAAATCACATTTTTGCCAGTATCAACTGAAGGCACCATGGTATGCATTATCACAGAAAATGTTTATATTGTGAAAGTTGGAAAAGGTCAATTTATATGATGTTTGGGTTGACTTTTAGATCTGCAGCTGAAGCTCATCTGTGAGCTGCAACACTTTGTGGAAGCAGTGTCCTGAATAAACAGGCAAAGATGTGATGGTTAAAATTAAAATGCAGATTTTGCACAGTAAGAGCACATTAAAAACACATCTGAGTCGATCTTTGCTGGCTGCTAAAAAAAACACTGAACTTATCATGACCTGACTTTATACAAACTCTGTTTTGTTTACATTTATCTGCTTTATTCAATAATGTATAGAGCAGCGTCCCTTGTGCATTGCACAAGTTATATTCTGTTGCACAGCTGTAAATTATGCATCCGACCTTGCAGTTGGATGTCATCGTTCCAGTACTTTTAAGTGTTGTAAACACTGTGTTCTAAACAATATTCACAGTTTATAGGCCAACCTTTTGGTCTTTCTTTGCGCTACATAAAGAAACAACAGCAGGTTGTTTCCCTGTTAAAATGGAAAAAAATAAACATTTTGTCTCTTATTTTTTATGATTCACTATGCTTTGTTCCACTGCCAGTCGCTAAGCCCTCCTGCACTCTTCAGGTGTGTTCAGCTTTGTGTTGCCCGATCCAATCTGCGATGGTTTTGCAGCGATGCACTGTGGTTTTTAATTTTGTTTGACTATCGGCTGAGATCACACAGACGCGTTTCACTTGTCAATAGTCTCGCTTCACGTTCACTTTGAATAGGGTGACCTGTTGTGTTGCTGAACAGAGTCTTTTGTTTCACTTTGCTGCAGTTTGTGGTGGAAAGTTGAGATTAGTTCGACTTTTTCAGGCAGCGGAGACAAGAGCCTGGCAGACTGCCTGACGAAACGTGTTTGGTTTTGGTACTGAGTGATACAACAACCTCGATTGCCCAGTTGGAGTTTGCCTAGAAGCGGTATTGCATTCTCTCTTGCACTAAGGGTGATTTTTTTTGTATACACAAACCCTGAATTCTAACTTTTAGGTACTCTTTCTACACGCTAACTGCAGGATCAGCATCTATAATTATTGGATCATCATCATCATGGTGCAGTCATGTTTTTTAACAAAAGCATTTTTAATTAGGTAAACATTTAAACACGTTTTTATTATCAGTACAGTCACTCACACAGCTTGACAATTTTTAGCCAAACAAAACAATATCTGACATTCCTTGCAGCTTTCAGCATGGCGTGACGTACATTCCCGTTCTCTATCCCAAGCGCCAGGCCCACCCATTGCTGAGTGTTAAATGTCACGTCTGAGCGAATCCTGTGTTACTGCTGCTACAGAATAACCTCAAGTCACATGACATTAAAACCTCACAAGAGCACCAGATGCAGTCAGACAGGTCAGATGCTGAGGTGGCATGGGTCGGTGGCACAGCTTCACTCTGATTGGCTGAAAACGTCTCCGATAGGCACGCTTTCACTCTAGGAATTTTTAATCTACTATTCAATACATTTTTATCTATAACACACAGGGAGACTGCATACACATGAGTTTTTATAAGTAAAGTGTTCTATTGTTGTTTCTCCAAAACCTTTGGAGAAGATCTGGTTATAAAATGTAGCACCAGTTCACAAGCTCAAGCAAAAGATCTCCTCCATTTCCTTTGTGTACCTCTCTGCTGATCTCTACAAAGTGCCCTCCTGACACCCTGCCAGCCTATATATAGACTGACAGCCCAATGATGTCGCTGAGGGAGCCTGTCCAGCGGGCGGGTGGGGGTGGCATGGCGAGGAGAGAGTGTGTTTATGTGGTGCTGGTGGTGGGGAGAGCAGAATGATTAATGAGGACTGGAATGTAGAACGTAAACAAACTCGACCTCGCCGTCACCTTTCATTCACAAAACCAGCTTGGCTGACTGGCTTTCCTTTTTTCTTTTTTTTCCCTTCCTCCTTTAACCACTACCACCCCACCGGATTATGTCACCCGCTGACACACATGCAGGCTCTCATGCGCACACACATCAAACATCAGCTCCCAGACTTTTTCCCTTGCTCTGTATTTTTTTTTTCTCCCTCTAAAAGTGGAGGAGAGGGCACTTAAGTTCACCCTCCCCTCCACCTTCATACCTCCACTCCTCTGTAATACGGATCTGTCTGACTGCCCGCCTGCTCTTGAGGAAAAGCAAACCTCTTAACCTTGGCTAACCCCTCCGTTGTTTGTACTTCTCCACGTGTGCATGTGTGTGCATATTCATTCGGTTTGACAGTGGGATATCCCAGGAAGAGAAAAATCCCTAATGCTCACTGACCCGTCTTCACCCTCTCTCCTGCCTCTCTGCTCATCATCATGGGACACATCTACTCCTGTCTGTCTCTCTCTCTGTGTGTCTACTGTGATGTAGAAGCAGGGGGTATCATTGAATAATTCAGAATTAGCATGAATTTTTAAAAGCTTAAGTCTTACGGGGGCTTTTTCTAAGGAAATGTGTGGTGTAAGGAAAGGCCACTGAGGCGCTTCCAGAGAAGGGCTTCTTAGCTAAATGCTCATTAGGATACTTTCATATTCCCTCTCTGTCTTTGTCATCTTTTCGCTGGAACAGTCCACATTCTCCATTCATTCTGGGAATTCGGATGCTTTGGCTTTTACTGGTTGGGGCTTCTTTGTGTGTAGCTCTGCACTCCTATAATTCCCTAGTCATCTGAACGGAGAAACTCACAGAAATGTGGCGTCATAACAAAAGAGCACACTAACCCAGTTTTAACCCCAGTTTGGATCTCAGTGTGAAGGGATTTATTCTTTTTTTTTTTTTTTCCAGCAGGCTTTTCGTAACACGAGCTTCTCAAGCTTTTCGCTCACTTTTTGGGGATGTTTTCCAAAGTATCGGCTTGTGCATATTTTGATTTTGTGGATACAACACAAGTTTTCTCATATCTGTGCCCCCAAGCTTAGCCCTCCGCATGAACTCCTCATCAAGTCCACGGCACACAGAGAAGAGAAAAAAAAAGCCAGCTTAATCATCTTCAAACAGCTTCCAAATTAAGAACTGTTCTGCTGCTGAAGCCTGAGTGGGCAATTTCCTCTGAGAAAAATCCTTCCCCACTCCCCACTGTGTCCTCTTCTTCTGCCTCCTCTTCCTCTGCTGGCCCATCTTCAACAGTCCCTCTGTTCCCATCTTCTCTAGCCTTGTGTGTCATGTTTGCTCGGGCTCAGTTTTCATGTCAGGCATCACTGTGAGTGCTTTGGACTTAAGCCCAAAGTTATCTCCCTAATACAGCACCTTGCTGCGGCAAAATCCCACTTTGGCCGCTCTGACTCAAACCAGCTTCAACATCACAGCAAAGGACATGGGGGAGCCCCATGGTCTGAATGTGGAACATTTTAAGCAAAAAAAAGTCAGTGAATCACCCAGATTTAGGGAAAAAACTTCTTTTTTTCTCTTGCAGCTAATTCAGGCGGATCCCTCCAAGGCCCACAGACACCCCAATCGTCTGGCAGCAGCTCTACAGCAGAGGCTACAGGCGACCTGAAGCCTCCCACACCTGCCACCACTCCGCTGGGACAGGTCACACCACTGCCTCCCAACAGGTGCCACACATACACGACTGATTCTGAATACATTCTCGCTATTTATTCTCCTGAAACAATTTCTTTTTGTGTGATATCAGCGACAGCATCGTCTCTTAATAAACAAACATAAGCATTGTTGCATCTAAAATGACAACTTCAGTTTAGTTAAGCAGGATTATATAAAAAAAACTCAAATCTTTGTGCAAAAACCTCCGTGTTTAGTTCACTTCAGACGTGTGGGATTTTCTGTTCGTTATATGAGTCTTCCTACTTCATCTCTGCTGATTTTAATTATAAACCATGACAGCTGTGTTTGCAGAGCCTGGCAGGGGAGTCAAAGCCCTTTGTTTGCTTTCTCTGTCATATAATGTGAGAAGTAATATTCATGTCTAACAAGTGTTGTTTAACTACAGAAATGCCATATTTTGGAGTATTTTCAGCCAGTGTTGGAGAAACACTGTTGTCTGTTTATTGAAGCTTAGTTAGGTATTGGAAGTATTTATACATTATTCTGCTTTTCACTTTTACCTTACACCATTTTAAGATAATTTTTTTTCCATTTTGCTCAAGCATGTGTGCAATGTGTAAATATTTAAGTAAAATAGCATTGGCATTTATACATGTAAAGCAGATAAGTTAGGGGAAAAAAGGAATGAAAAGTTAGGATTACATTTATGTTGCCAGCCACAGTATATTAGTCAATTGTTTTCCAATGTGAGGCTCTTACAATGTATTTTGCATGAATAGTGGCAGACATATCTGCAGTAGAGTGCTATAGACAACATCTGGGGGGTTTATTATTTCTAATTAATTACCCAAATATAGAAAAATAACAAAATAAATCTGCTATTTTCCTCAAAAGAAGGTGTATTGTATTTGAAAAAGAAATCCCTCCATACTTTTTGTGTGTTTAGCCCATGACGGGCACCTCATCCTCCTCCTCTTCCCTCCTTTGTCCAGGAGCAGCGTGAGCATACAGGACCCCTTCTCAGAGGTGAGCGACCCGGCCTTTCAGAAGCGGGCTACCCCCTTGCCACCCTCAGCTCCCTACCAGCAGGGCCTTAGCATGCCTGACATGATGATGAGGATGCAGTACGACACCAAGGATCCATTTGCTGGGATGAGGAAGAGTGAGTGAGGCACACCAAAAGTCGAAGCAAAAACATTTGTGTTTTTGGAACTTTATTTTTTGTCTCTTGCAATCTAGTCTAAAAAATTGCATGAAGTAACATTTAAATCTTTAAACTTCATCTTTAAACTTTTAAAACTCGTATGGCTCCCTCTCAACAACAACTCACATGTTCCAAACCCATTGTTCTGTCTGATTGAACTAATTAATTGTCAGGTCACCAAGTGGACTCAGATCAGAACAGATGTGTGCATATATAACTCCCAAAACTATGAAAGGAGATGAAAACTGTTTGTTACATCACACATCCCTTCATTGAAAACACACCAGCTCATCTCATCTTCTTGTAGCTTAGCCTTTGTCTCATCTTTACTTCGCTCATGCTTTTCATCCTCCTTGATTTCAGTCTTTCATCATTTCCACCCCACTGTGACGCACCTGTTTGGACCAAGACTTGTGGTTTAGTTTTCAGAACAAACAGCAGTTTCAGAAAGAATGGCGGCTCCTCTGAAGGCTTAAGAGAATGGAGTCTGAATGAATAATATGGTTGGATGATTTCTGCATAACAACACTTACAGCCTCAGAACAATAGGTCTAATCACAAAGCGTGGTGAATATTCATAGAGGAATGCTGCCACCTGATGGTCCTTAGAAGACACAGCTCATGCAATGTTTTCCCTCCAGTTATGTGAGCTATTTAAGACTCATTCAGCTCCTTTGCTTTGTTTTTCCCCAGTGGCAGGTGCTGATCCCTATATACCAGGTCAGATGCCCAGTGGGAGCATGCAGGACATGTATGGTCGACCCCCGTCAGCCCTAAGCATGGGCCAAAGGTCACAGTACCCATATGGGCCAGGTTACGACCGGAGGTAAGAGAACACCTGGAGTAATTATTATCCCTAAATACTGATCCATGACTGTGTAGAATAGGTCATGACAGTAAATACTGTGTAATCTTTAGACCGGACCATATGATGGGGATGGAGGGGACAATGGGTCCACCTGGAAGCCAGAACAACATGGGACCTTCCAACAGCGAAGGCAGCATGTACTCTACCAGCAGATACTCTTCACAGCAGAGGTCAGTGTTCCTGTGCTTGCATATGTGTGCTTCCAGAAAATTATTTGTCTTGGTGAGGGTCTGCTGGCAGTTTTATCAGACAATACCCTTTTCTGCTTTTCTCAGACATGACGGCTACAGTCAGCAGTATCCCAGCATGCCATATGGGATGCACCCATCAGGGATGTACCCACAGCAACAGGTGAGAACAGCTTTTCTGTTTGTACTCATTACTGTTAACCTCTACTTCATGTTGTAAATAATTATGATGATTTTGGATATTTAATATTTGACTTTTAACAACATGTTATCATAATTTGTAGGAAGATGTTGGACTTTTAAAAAGGAAATGTCAAACTGAGCCCAAATATAATGGCATTATTCATTAAATTACTGGGTTTAATATATGATGTTTATGCTTTTATTATGTCAGTGAAGGAGGTTATGTATTTGCCTGTGTTTTTCTGTTTGTCTGTCTGTATGCAACATAACTCAAAAAGTTATGGACGGCTTTCAATGAAACCTTCAGCTTAGCTTGGAAATGATACAGGGAACAATCGATTAGATTTGGGTGAAGATCCAAAAGAGATCCTGGATTCTAGATCGGCTTGAAATTTTTGTTAACATTGTGGTAAATGGGGCATAAAATTTTGTTGTTCAATATTCCGATTGATTGCTGACCGATGTTCATGAAACTAGAGACACTGATTAAGGGTGTGGTTCCCTATCACATCACCAAGATTGATCCGGATCAGATCCAGAATGCGAGTTTTTGGAATTTTAGGGTGCTCTTACTTTTTTTGCCTACTGTTCATTTACTATTATAGGTAGAAATTTCTAACAAGGACCATCTTATACAGGATTCAATTTTGCATCAGTAGTATGTTAACAGATTCACTCTATCTTCAATATCCGAGGAAAAAGATGGAATCGGGGTGCATTTCCACAGGCAGTGCAGTGTTTTG
>JBBDHI010000021.1:7789826-7800536 GCA_037177115.1 Craterocephalus stercusmuscarum
CTGCACAGGAAGGACCAACAATAATACATTTTTAGGCGCAATGGTAATAAATTAAAAATATCTTTGTGTTTTTAAACCTCATTTCATATCGTGTAGTTTGATGTGATATCAGATATTGGATATCCTAATGTTTTCTTATTCTGGCTGTTCTGAGCTATGTTTATAGACATATTTTCATCTGTCTACTGCTGAGAGCATAAAGTATCTACTATAGTAGTGCCTTGATTTAGAATTATATCCACTCTCTTTTAATGCCCTACTGAGAGATCCAGACACAAAATGCTCATTCCTCTTCTTAAAGTAAACTTCATTCTTGCAGACTTGGATAATCACCTGTCCTGACATAATCCTGACAATATTCACAGTTGGGGCACACATGACTTCATCTGTCTGACAATGTTTGATTGAGAGGATGTATGGAGGAAACATTAGGACACCACCTCTATTTAAATTTAAAAAATGAATAAAATAAACACCGTCTCTTCTGAAAAAAAAATTGCAAAAAAAAAAAAATTCTGAAAGCCGATTGCTATGCTGAAACACTTTGGGAAGCATTCATTTTGGATTTCCATTAAATGTTTGTGCATGTTAGGGTTAATTAAATTAAATTTTTTTAAGTGTATAAGAGTCTGCTGTTGTCATGTTCTTACTGTAAGACTGTTTATTTCTCTAACACCACATGCACTCCCATGCCTGCCATTAAGACTGCTTTACTGCTTCAGCCTTGGTGCCATTATGGCTCCCATTATCTGCCATGTGAAAGAACCTGGTCTATAATAGCAGTAGGAACATACGCTTACACTCTCACACAGACAGACACAGAAAAAACAGCAAAAAAAGAGACATAAATACTTAACCGCTGTAAATGTTAGACACTGGAAAGCAAACATCAGTGCCTTTTCCCACAGTTAATAAAAGGCTAGAAAGGATTAGCATTTGTCCGCTTTCTCGTCTTGATTTCTTTCTTTTTGTCCGTGCTGCAGGACTCTCTCATTTCATCTGTGTGTTCAGGCAACACTTGTCAGTCAGGCAGGAACTGGTAAAATTTACCTAGATATACTGTATAGTGAAGAGACTGACAGAGAGCCACACTGTCACTAACAGCTGCCCTTTATATGGGACTGGATAAAATATCAGGAAATGTGTAACATTATTTTAAAACTAACAGATTTTACAATCTGTCAGATCTCCAAAAATCCACCGTCTGTTAACATGAATGTTTGCAGTTCAGGCTTATGTGTTGAGTAAATGTTAGCAGGTCTAACTTCCTATGACTAATGACAGAAAAAATCACCAGGGTTGCTTTTCAAACATAACACAGACATGTTCAGTCTCTTTCAGATTAATAAAAAGCAGTGCATGTCTGAAAGACAGTAACATGGCTGTCTGCCTCTCCCTGCTCCTCTGGTGCTCGGTCCAGATGCATGCAGGGCTGTTTATCAGTATGATGTGCAAGAAATTAGTAACACATCTGTTAGCTGTTTTTCTTGATCATCCAAACCCAACCCAATTCCCAACTCACACAAGAACTCCCATTTCTTTTTCTGGCCCCTCCTTTTCTCGTTTCTACATTTCTAACCACCCGTTTAACAGTTGTGGAAATTGTTTCCATTTCTGTCTTTATATTAATGTTTGGATTATGTGCACACATGCTCTTGTCCTATGTTCCTCATTTCTCTCCACTTCCTCCCTGCTGACTTGCAAGATAAGTAATTCCTAGTTTTTATCCTCAGACTGAGGCAACTCTCCCATTTTTATTCACAAGTCCTTTCTTCAACCAGTATGTGTTTACGTAACTGTGCAGACAGTCGTAATCACAAAGCAGCTGACAGGTTTTTGTAAGTGTGAGTAACTTTCATGTCAGTGCTACCAACTTGTCTTTCCAGTTGTAGTCAGTTGTTGCCTTTTTTATACAGCCTTTGCTTGCAGGTCAGATTGAATGAACTTGCATCTGTGTTGAATAACACAGTCCATAAAAAATGAATGGAGTAATAAAACAAAAAGCAAGACATCTAACTATTTACAGTTTACATTCTTAAATTTAGCGTTTTTGACGTGTGTATTTATGAAATATCCCACACACTCATTCACTGACTACTCAAGCCTTTAGTGACCTGGCGCACTCATGAATAGTTAACGCTAATACCTCTGTGAAGTGCTACAAGGCTCAGTTTCAGCACACATTCTTATTGATCTGTTGACCAAACTGGAGGACCTAATGTCTGTGCAGTCTGAGACATTAGGGTGTTTCACACTCCATGTTTCCCAGAAGGGAAAGCTGATAGCTAGATCACGAGCAGATATGTCTGCGAACTGCCAAAGGCTCTCAGCTTGGGGTTAGAGGCGGAGACTCGATATCTACTCTTCCTCAAACAAAATCAGACATAGAGTGTTTGCAAATGTGAAATAAACACATGAGACAGAGACATGAGGCCTTGTGTGATCTATAAAAAAAAACATGAGCACCGGTTAAGTCAGGAAAGGTAGCACCACATGCTGCTTATCTCTGCTTGAAATCAAAATGAGAGCTGATTTTTCATTAGTGTGCTGCATTTGATGTCGACGCGTGTCTGCCTGCTCACCCAATATGTCAGGACTAGACAGGCTGGCATCATTTCAGCAACACTTGCCAAATCCAAAAGACTCTCTGAAGCAGTAGTCAGAGTGAAAGATGGCTAGAGCTGCTTGTGTTCCTCTTTTCACCCAATATGATCCAAGCTAGCTGGTGAATGTCTGGACAGCCTCGCAGTTTTTTTCTGAAGCTATGAGCCAGATTCCAGGTCTGTAGAGAAATTACACTTTGAGAGGTTTAAAGCTTAAAGTGCTGTTAGAATGACGGGCACATCAGGATAGGATGCTCTGACATTTAGAATTTTCTGCTTCTGGGTTATCTAACATAGCCCACATATAGCAACAGTCAAATGTCAAGAATCCATCTTTATAAAAAATGCTAAAGACTTCATTTTGGGGGGTAGAAAAACTCCACTTATTGAGCATAGATTAATAAAATTATATGTGATAATTTTGCAGCACAATATGCTGTACAAAAAGTGAGAGTGTTTTAAAGTGTCTTCCCTACGCAACATTTCTGCTGACATCGTTTGTTTGGATTCTGTTTGCCAGCATTCTGGGCAGAAATTGAATTCAGATGCCAAACTCAAGTACACAGCTCATTACCAGAGAGACAGAACCACTCTCTAAAAGGAGAGCCAATTTAATCAAATTAGATACAGCTTCCTTTCCTTGCTTGTTGAATTTTAACCAGTCATAGGTCAGCTTGTAGTTTGAGTTTGCTTTGAATGAATACTTGAGATTTAAGTACAGGGCTTTGAATTGTAAGAGATTTCTTTAAAATCACAAGATGTTAGGGCATCCAGCTTCTTTTTCCATCTTGGTACAGGGGATACCCTGTAATTGCACCGTTAAATACCAGTAAATATAATAAGCATGCACCAATTTAATCATCGTAGATAGTACTGCTGACAGAGCTCTATTGATTGTGACCCACTCTTGACCGCCAATTCTAGATATGAAATTAGGGAAATAAATCAGCTGGAATATATCAGTGACTCTATGATGTGATCTGGAGATACACTCGCAATGACCGGGCTAATCAGAGGCACAGTTAGCTATTTGAACGATGGTCTACTGTGTTTGTCTTTGCCCTAGTACTGAGCTGTCTATTCTGCTGCATGACCGTCCAATCAAAGTTCATGCTGATACTTGAACTGGTGGATTCTTCTCTCAGCTCAGTGCAGCCAGTCATGCTAGGTCACAGTCATGATTGACTTCATTGTTATGGCTAAATAGTAATTATTAGCTAGTAGGAACAAACTATATTAAAACTGGGTATTTCAACTTTTATACATATAATTTTTAAATGCCTGATGTAAATAGCTTAGCAGTTAGAGATTCATCGTGAAACAGAGATGGAGATACGCTGCTTGGAAGGTGCAATTAGATGATACAAAGTTGTAAAGACGGGTAAATTGAAATAGCCATAATTACAAGCTTTGGTGAAGGAACTTGACCTTAACCAGCAACGTTTTATTAAAATTTGTCAGGTGCTGCTTGTAATCTTTCACTGTGAGTCATAACTTTGATTTCATTTCTGAAGTGAAGACTTAGACGTGGTATTTAATTGGAATGACTCCAGCATTGATTATTGTAACTTAGACACCAGTAAAACTCCTATAACTTCAGCAATTAGTACAAATTATTACAGTCAGTTTTAAACTGCCTGAGGAAAAAATATGACTTTTTAGTTTTCTCTTTCCTTCTTTTTGCTAGAAGTACAGTGACAGAAACATGAAGGCTGACAAAGATAAGAAAAATTATAGCAGAGGAGACAGCTGCTGGGTTAGGAATGCACAAGAATAGAGCTGTCGCTCGAGAGATATTTTGGGGGGGGTTCTTTGGAGAAATTTTATTGGGCTTACTGTTGATAATTCAGTCCCTTATTTTATTTTTTTTTAATATTTAAAATCTAAATGTTTTGTGAAGTCTCAGTTTACTGATGTTCCCCCTGGACAGGTGTAGTGCACAAAGCGTATGTGATCAACATGTCCAACAGTGTAGCTAGTACCTGTGTAAGCATGTTGTTAAAAAGAAAATTAGAATTAAGGTTTTGAGTTACAAAAAACATAAGACCAATGTTTGCTATATTATTAACGCAGCTCTACCATGCATTTGTTTCTCCCTGTGATGTCATGGTGCTTTATTATCCAGTTGGATATTCACTGTGAGGCAACTGCAGTGCTGTCATATAGGCTTTTCCAGTTCATGACAGTGTCTTTTCTTCATCGTCATCCTTCTCTTAGACAGATGCCTCTTCCCTGAAGCCAAATTACTGGACTGAATCTTTATGTTCTTGGCCTTTCTCCATATAGACAAAGTACAAAGTGTGAAGGACAGGACTCTCAGTCCAAGACTTCATTGTTCTGGAGAGAACAAAGCCACTGATGTTGAGTGTTTTCATTTATTGACTCACATTTGCTCCTTTACTCTCAAACTTACTTTAAAATTGTACAAAGTTATGTGTCAGAGCGTGGCAAATACAAGTCATCAAGATATTCTTTAAGGCTAAGCTCATATTCTGGTTGCATTTGGTAGGTTGTTAAACTATTTGGGAACACTGCGAAGCAAAAGTGTCCTAAACCACCGCTAAATAGGGTCTGAAGCATGGGATATGAATGCGTGTGTGTGTTCACAACTGTGTTTAGCTTATGATGCACTTATGAGTGGATCATATAAAAGGCATGTTACCACTAGACTCAGTTGTTTTAGCTTCATGACTTTTATGTGTGACTTTTCATTGCTGTCATGAAATAAAGGTCAACATGAACATTACTCAATTTCAGAAGATTGAATGAAAATCCGTTTCCCCATACATAGACAACCCTTATTCAATAAGCTACAATGATTTTTATCCTCTGGACGTTTAAAAAAAACAACAACATAGCAAAAATTACATTTCTTATATTTCTATATAAATCATCCTTGTCAATACTTGTTCTGCTGCCTGACAGTCTGGTCTAACTCCCAGGAAAACTCCACACACACTGATTGTGGTAAGGACTCTTTTTCTCTTCTGCACACACACAACAGGATAGTAATTAGTCTCCTTTTATACCTCACAGGGCAGCACTGTGCACAGTGTAGCTGACATTGAACCCTTATTTGGCTTTGTGTGTATGTGTGAGTGGGTACCCTGTGTGTGTGCTGTTACATCACTCAGTCAACCTGGCCTTGTTTTATAGCTTCAAGCTCTTAGACCTGGCCGATCTCTCTGGGGGATCTCCCTGTAGACACTGATGTAAGGCTAAAGCTTTGGCTGACAGGATAGCTAAGTGTACAAATGGCTTTGTTGAGCAGAAAAGCTACTTTGACACCCCCGCTTTCACACTAATTTACTGCAGGCATCTGTGATCCAGTGGAGTGAATGTGGATGGTCTGTTCAAAGAGCACTTGCAGTATCACACACAGCAGATTCATAGAAACACTGATAATTAGAACAGTATTCAACACTGGACTCACAGAAAAATGGAATGGAGTGTTGTTTCTGCAATATGTACAGAAGCAGATTTTCCCGTTGGATCAGTGGTTCCCAGTCAGGGGTACCCCAAAGAGCACAGGAGGTCCTGAAGGCGCTGACTGCTCAGAGCCAGTGGTTTAAATTAAGGCCCTGTGTCCACACAAAGCGAGCTGAAGAGAATTTGCCTAATTTTTTTTTATCATTTGGGTGTTTCATTCACATGAAACCAACAGAAAACAGAAAAAGTGTTGATAATTGGTTGTTTTATCAAAGGAAAGGGGTTAGCCAAAAAGAGTTATGGTAAGAAGCTAATGAAAGTTTAAACCAAGCAGTTTTATGCTTTGATACAATTATCAAACAGAACATAATTTAATATTATAATCAATTAGATTTGAGATCTTGATTCATTTTCTGGGTTTGGTTGATCCATTTTTGCGTTGATACAATTTGTATTTCTAATAGTAATTTTTGTATTAACTTTTATGCTTGTGTAAAAAAAAGTTTGTACAGTCAATTTCTTTCATATCCCTTTTATTCTGTTAGAAATGTGTGAGCAACAGTCAGAAATGTTTTATCTTAACTAAAGGATGCATTTAGGGAGGTGGAATTGCAATTCTCCAGACACAAAGTTAATGTGGGAGGTCTTTGTTTCTCAACTGCCCATTGAAAAAAAATTAAAGGAAAGAGGAGCTTTAAATGGATTTTAAGTTTATAGTAGTCTCAGTGACCGTGGGTCTTTCACTTTCCACTCTTTGTCAAATACCAGGTTCGCATCTGGATGTCAACATTTCACCACATAAAACTGATCCCCAGTAAATAATCCTTCCAGAAATAAAATATGTCCATCAGCTGAAGCATCAATAACTGAGGCAGTCACGTACTCACAAGAATAGAACAAAACAGCACTACAACGACGAACAGTGTTGCGTGCCCATGCATTAGCTTTCCGTTTCTCTTACTCCTTTACAGGTGGCTGTCACTATTTCAGAAATTGAGCTATTACATCGAGTCCTTTTAATGAGCCTGATGCCTCGGCATATTAACATGTGTTGCATGGTATGAGGAGCTCCACACTTCCTGGTTTTGCCTTACATAATTTCCTGCCATGCATCTACAAGCTTTGGGCAGTATAATGTGCACAGTGCTGCCTTCGAATGCTATTTTTCACTCACCTGCGCAGTTTTATAATTCTTTCTGCTGATATCGTTGGCACATCAAATGAGTAGATATAAAGACAAGTTTTACATTTTTATTTTGTATTAACTGCACATATGATGATCTGGTTGCTTATTATAATCTGTCAGGATTTTCCAGGGTTGTGACTGTGATATAAGTGGGTTACTGTTTTTGCCTAATTGGGAAAATGGTAACTCCAAATTCCCATTATATTCCAATAAGAAATAAAGGTAGGAGGCTTGCAGTTGTTCATCAGTTACTGTATGTATGATATAACATGTTTATGCCACAGTTTATCGTTAGAATATTATATTTTTCTGAGGTTTTTGGAAAGCAGGTTTTTCTGCTGCTTTAGAAGCGCTGTATACGTGATGGTAAATGCCCTTTATGTCATTCAACGAGAGATAATTATACTGTAGTTTTTCTGGGCCATGATGGCCTCGCATCATGCTGGTTTAACACCATAGAAGCTGAGCAGTCCTCCAAATTACTCCTTACTTTCCTCAGCAGTCCTCCGTTCATTGCAGTTGCATTAAGAGTGCAGAGGGACAGAATGAGTGTGGAGGAGAAGAGAAAGTAGTATGTAGGTATTGATCACAATAGGAATAAATTCAATAGTTAAGAACTCACTGGCTGCATTTCCTCCGCCCTCCTTTAGAAATGTCAAACACCCACGCAAGGCTCCCAGTCCCTAACCCTCCCTTGCTAACACACACGTACACACACACATACACACACATACCACTGTGTTGGCAATGCTACAGGCTTCAACATGATCTCAAAATTATCTTCCTACACACAATCTCCTACTCTCAGCATGTGTGAGAGTGTTTAAAGCAAGCTGAGCAATGATAAGATAGAGGCTCTACCTTAATGGTGTGAAAATCACCGTCATTGCTCTCATTCTTGCCATTTATTCTGTCATTGCTGCTCTCTTACGCAACTGAAAGCCATTCAGAGCAGCTTGCTTCTACTTCTTTTCTTTCTTTCTTTTCATTGTAGTTCGGGGGATTGTTGTGTTAAGTGCATACTGAATTCCTGATGTTAATAACACCTGAACTAGGTTAAAGCTTTTGTGAGGGTAACACCAGACTTGATTTTATTATTAAAAGATGGTCTGATAGCACAAAAGCTTGGTTCTGGCTCCTACGTCAACCCACTTTAACAGAATCTGTTATTAATGTTTGTACAAAGCAATAAAATGAAGATGATTTTACATGAGTTCCTTCAGCATATGTGGAAACGCTCCTACTTTCACCATTAAACATAGCCCTCAGTTCTACTGTTGTTTTTCTTTTATAACATTTGATATCACCAAACATTAAGCTGTATGAGTGAAAAGTATATATGAACATAAAAGTCCCTCAAAGCAGCTTGCATCATTCGAAGACACCTAGATGGGGTTGTCTGCAGAGTAATTGGTTTCAGACCAGTTGATATTAAAATATTCTCTACTGGGAATAAAAACAGGCACTGGGAGCGTTATTTAAAAAAAAAAAAAGGGAGAAGATATTTGATAGGCAATGACATCAACAAGTCTGTCGGTTAATGGTATTGGTTAATGATAGAAGAGGTGTACGACACTGTGTTGCTCAAAACATACAAAATCTGATCACCTCATTACATTAAGTGTAGACTACAGACCATAAAGAGATGTGTTTTATTATTCCAGATTATAGGAAAACTATGGAAGTTGTCGATAACTACACCTTAAATGTTTTGGATAGATTTTGGATGTTTGAGGACACAAGGCATTCAGAGGAAGAAGGATGACAATAGATGGAGAAAGAGACTAGACATGAACCGGAGGGAGCGGTTTGTGTGAAACATAAGTTACTTGATGCAAATATGTTGTATCTTTTATTCCATCCTTCTCTTTGTGTGCACATTATACATGTTCAAGCATGGGGAAAGTTTTCACATCATGCATCACAGTTTGCATCAGTTATATCTCATGTACCCTATAGCTCCACTTCTCTCACGATTTTTATGCTTCTCTTTTGTCTCCCCTCTCTTTGATTTCCATAAGATGTTGCCAATGGCAGCACAGGCTACAGGCCTCCTCCCAGGACCAAGGAGGTGGTCATCAACGGCCAGACAGTCAAGCTGAAGTATTGCTTCACGTGCAAAATCTTCAGGCCACCACGTGCCTCCCACTGCAGCCTCTGTGACAACTGTGTGGGTAAGTTACATTGTTTCCCAGAAATTAGTGTTTAGCGGTTTGATATTTTGAGAGACTGGAAAAAATTAACTCAGTCAACATCTTCCTCACACCCTCTACTCCCCCTCTCTCTCTATTTCAGGGTTCACGTGTATTTACTCACTTAGATTTTGTAAGGGTCTTGCTTTTGTTTGTTTGTGAGAACACGAGCCATGTTAAATATTTAGATTTAATACAGACCTGCAAGGAATATCCAGTGCACACCATATGTTTGCAGGATTTAGCGTTCATGCAAAGGCCAGGGAGGGAATGATTATAGATAGTGTGACAGAAAAGAAGGGTTGAGTTTTTATGTTCTTCATGATCACATTTATGAAGTCAAGAGCACAGCAGGGCAGTTACGGAAAGGCAGATAGGGATACACAAATCTGTGCATCTTTATCTTTTTTATTTGAGTTTTTGGGCTCGTGGACAGCTCTACTCATGAATGTCTGTTTCTCTGTCAAAAGTAAAGCTGTCTGACAACCTTTGAGACAAAGATGAGGAAGTAGTAAACACCCGGGGAAAAAAAAGACATTATCAGACACAGCAGATGCACACCAGCAGGATGGAGACAGAAGCTATCAAAAAGATGGAAGAGCCGTCAATTTGACAAACAGGCAATGCATGTTTATTTTAAGTGAATAATCAAATTCTGAGCTAGATGGTGAGGCTCACTCTTTGGATCTGAATCCTGCCTTAAAGATCGGGTAAAGAAAAAAAATGACAGATGATATGCTTTTATGGCTCTTACCAGACCTAACGTGGATAAAAAAAAAGCAGCACAATCATAAAAATTCAGATGATTTCCTTTTGGGCTCAAACACCATGTTTATACTATATTTGAGAAATGCAAGCCACAGATGTGCAGGAAAAGAAAAAGGAGAAACTGACACGTAGTTGGACTCCCCATCCAGCAGGTGGGTGAGAGTGATAAACTGCTGATGAATGTACTGGTGCCTCTTTCTTAAAGATAATTTCCAACTTTTCCTCAAACCTGTTAGTCTCTAACCAACATAAAGAGATTCAGTTGCCAAAAGAAAACTTTGGGATTTTGTGGAAATTATGAAAACCGTATAAACATTAGTCAAAGAAAACATATTGAAGAACTGAGATTATGTTTCTCTTTTATTAAAAAACGGGACAAAATACTGGAAAAGTTGTGCAAAGCTTAAAACGTATCCATGAACGTCTCATAACTAGTTAGATATGTTGTTGACGGGTCATTAATAAATATAAATATAAACATAATTTACAACTATGAAAAACCTATATACAAGAATTTTTAGTTTCTTATGGT
>JBBDHI010000021.1:7800575-7815339 GCA_037177115.1 Craterocephalus stercusmuscarum
AATGGCAAATAATTTAGCAGTTTTGTCATTTACAGTCTAAAGTGTATTTAATATTGACACAATCCAGAGAAATGTCTGCCGGGGATAAGTCTGAAAACAAATATTAAATGATGCTACTACCTATAGACACAAGCTTGATTATTTGGTGGAAGTTACTTCATGGGTTAAGGAACACTGAAACCGCTGTTAGAAAGTTAATGTATCCACAAATATAAGTTAGAAATCCACAGATCCATAGTATTATGAAAACAAAATCTAGGAAAACAATTGCCTTTTCTGAACCTGAGTTTATTGAAGATGAAACATGATAAATCAAAAAGTTTTGTTTTATCAATTATTTGATATGCTGATGAGCACATACTTAAAAACTCTGCATTTGTAATGCATGGGTTGCTGTTAGAGAATGAGGCATGGGGAGGAACCTGCACATCTGTGAACACACCATTAATCCTGAGCAGCGTTGCCAAGGAAGGCCTTGTTTATTTCAGGAAGACATTGCCAAACAACATTCTGAATGTTTTACATGGGCATTTCTCCAGGAGCTGAGATTGCCTGCAGTTCAGATCTGTCATCATCTGAAATCATTTGGAGTTCTATGAAACAAATATGACAAAATATTCCCCAAAACTTGAGTCAAAATGAGAAAATGTGCCTCTTTCAAAACTACCGGTTTCTCAGTTCCTCCCTTCTAAACACAACAACGCTCCATTTCAACATTTGATTTGCTGCTTTTATACTATTTTGTACAGATCACCCCAAACAAAGTGTTTTTTTTTCTTTTGGCTTTCATCTTTAATAGACAGAATTAAAATTAAACTGAATGGCATTTAGGGATCACACTGACAGGAAAAAATGCTGCGTTTCCGAGTTTCTTTCCGCCCGTGGTGCTGTAAAAGCCAGGGGGATAACATGCTCTTAAATAAGTTAGAAGCCCGAATGGATAGGCCTTCCCTGGTGGCTGTGAGAGGAAGGAATACCGTAGTCACTTCCTTTTCATTGAGACCGTTATCCCCTTGGGAATGATGGAAGAAGCTTATGAGAGCATAGAATTATGACACACACACCACTACCCTTGCAGTCATGCTCTGTTCTTTTCTTTATGGTTTATTCAGTGGAATTAGATGGTCTGACTGTCTATGTTTTAAGTCCAACTGTAAATAATCATGAATACTGGAGCTTGTTTGTGTGCGCCGAGGGTTGGAAAGCAGTGATTGATTTGTTGGGTAATTTTAATGCTCTTTGCTGTTATTTACTTTTTTCTGATGTGCTTGGTTTCAGGACATTAAATGAAGCTTTAATAATCCCCTGGGGGGAATTATGATGTTATGCAAGCAGAAATGAAAAACATCAAAGGTGTATTGACACATAAATAAGAATATATTAGACTGTGAAACTGTCCGAGTTGTTTTAATGTTTTTTGTGTCATTCGACATCAGAGGTATGATGGCACTGAGCCTTTTTTCTTACAACTTCTTTTAACCTTGATATAAAGAGTTAAAAAGCATGTTTTTGTAAAAGGTTTTTTTTTTTCTTGCATGATAACATATCCCAAAGACAAGAAAAGTCCATTCTCATCTAGGATTGTGAGTTGCTTCACTGGTTAGACGACTGGTACACGTCTGTTGTAATCAGATTTCCTTTATCGTGGTCATCACCTCCCTCTGGCTAGAGGCTCCAGTCCCCTGACACATTTCTATCAGGCATTGATCAATGGAGACTAAAGCAGGTCATTTCACCTCACTGGGCTAATAATGGCTCTGATTAATTCATTAGGTAGATCCCAGTGTGCACAGCAAGTAGTCCACAGTCAGAGATTAGACTGATGCTGATGAAATCACGACACCAAGCAGTGGAAGCTGATTAATTTAAACTGGTGATTACTTCAAATTATGTTACATAGATTTGAGGTGAAGCAGCTTCACTGTGATCTACAGTTCAGTTACATGCCCTGAAATGGTTTTCTAGCTTGTGTTTCTCAGTCTTTTTCAGATCTTTGGAAACTGTTGGGAGTAGTTTCTTTGGCTCTCACTTGCCTTTTGTCAGACTTTATCAAACATTCAATTGGTACCACTTTATGTGCTGACCCGTCAAAATGCTTGTTTGACCTCCTCAGTCTTTGCAGTGTTTTTTTTCCAGCCATGCCAGCCTGTATTCGCTAGTTTTTATAAATAGCTAGTTTGCACCATGTGAAAAATGTTTATATTGTTATGACAAGATCCAGAGGGACACTTCCCTTTTCCCCAGATTTCCCAGGATTCTCAGTTTGTCTTCTTTGCACTGAAATAACTTTGTTTTTAAGTATTTCATGCTATCAATAAAAAAAGTTTCTCAGCCATTGTAACTTATGTATCCACAGTGATATGGTATTATTTTTAAACTACTCTTTTACTCTTTGTTTTGCAAGTTTTTTTCCCCAGATTTTCTATTTACTCATTATTTATATATATTTATAGGATGTTAAGGCACTGAAGAGATTAGCTAAAAATCTTAAGAATATAACTTCAGCACTTAATTCAGGTTTATTAACAATAATTTTGTTTTTCCCCTGTTTAGAGGAGTGTGTCTAGTTGGCGAACCAGACAGGGTGTCATCTCCTTTTTAAAAATGTTTCTCTTTTAAATATTTCTTTTTTCATTTTTTTATTATGCCAAAACAAATACCAAATACAAAACACATAAAAAAATCTGTCATTCAAGTAGGTACTGTTAAAAAGTTGCATGTCATCAAAGAATGAATATATGACAAGGACGCCACCTTTAACAGAATTTGAGTAAATATTGTGGATTTGGGGGAAGAGGTTTTGTTTCAGCAAACTGCTCATCCATTGAGTCAACATCAGATAAATTAAATAGCTGGGAACAGAGCATATAAAATGCATTAATGAGGTGGTCTTCTGTGTTTCAAATACGAGGAATAGATGATGAATATGAGATTTACATGATTTCACTATCAACTTTTAATGAGAATGAATTGAAATGCTGAAGTAAAGCTTCACCAATAATCTTTGTCAGGTTTGTATAATGTCAGAGTCCTTCCAGATGCCAAGCTCAGCGGGCTGTCTAAATAATTTTATAGTCACACAGAAACAGACCAACCCTTTGGACTAGGACTTATCCGGCTAGGGGACCTATTGAGTTGTTTTGGAAGAGCATGAACAACAGAACTGTTGTTCATGTTGGAAAGTAGGTGGAGGGGCTTAAAGCAGCAGTGGAAACCATTCATAAAAATCATAAAAATGGGAGCACTGGTTGTTATGTGAACCTAAACAGATGTGACTTTAAAAACATTCCCATTGCGTTTACATGTAAATACTGATGAAAGTAATGCATCTCTGTGAAACGGTAGATTTTATAGCGTTGGAGGATGTCTTCTGCTCCTTGGTTATGATGTTCCTGATATTAAAAGAAAAGGTCTGTAGGTGTGTTGTTACATCCAAGCTAAGGGCTCTGTCTTTCTCTCCATGCAGAGCGTTTCGACCACCACTGTCCATGGGTGGGGAACTGCGTGGGAAGGAGAAACTACCGTTTCTTCTACATGTTCATCCTCTCCCTCTCCTTCCTCACTATCTTCATCTTCGCCTTTGTCATCACACACATCATTTTACGTAAGTAAATAGAAAGAGGCGTTGTGCTCAGGCGCGGTACAGACCCACAGTCCTTGTGGCTGTGTTCTTGCTGCGTTTCAAGCCAGCAGGTTGTAAGTGGGTGGTGTGAAAAGCTACAGCGTCATGGACCGCTGCCACGCTTCCAGCTGGGAGGAAGCAGCGGGCCGCTCAACTCCCTTTTCTCCTATGTGTGCGAGTTGATATTATTGTCAGTGGGTCAGGACAGAAATATCGGTCAAGCTTGATGATCAATATACTTTTAGTTGTTGTTCTTTTTTTTATTGCAGCTGTAGCTTTGTTTACACAGTCTACTATTGATTGGATAAAACCAGCTGGATCAGACTGATCTAAGAGGTTGAGTTTTATAATCTGATCAAGAAAGCTGGTGTAAACTTTCTTCATTATCTCATCAATAGGAACATGTAACAGTGTTAATCAGATTGTTTCTTTCTGGATGACTCAATGGGATCAAATGATAAGATAAGATTCTGAGACCCGAGAACCAGAGGAGACCTGAAACTTTTGAAAACGTCCTCCATTTTCTGTTATTTGTCTTTTTCCAGTAAATGCATTCTCACATTTTGGTAAAGAAAGAGAGTGTTTTTTTCATTCAGTTTTAGATAATTACACACTGACTGTTCATTCATGACATGTATATGCAGGGCTGAGGTGCCTACAGTTTTCCAGTAACTCACTATCTGTGAGATATCTTCCAATGCTGCATAAACAGTAGCTAACCAGCACCAAATTTGTAGCCTTTGATCCACATCTGACCTTCCATAAGTCATACTTGAAAGTTGAACAGGAATGTCAAATGAAGTGGGGACAGTCAGCTTAACTCTGTTCATCTTGTTGACACTAATGGAGCTTTCTGGCCAAACAGTAAAGGAGGTTTGCTGAGGGGAAATTGGGCTGGGGAGCTGGCCAAGGACAGCATACCTTCAAGGGCTTTTTCTCTGGTTGCATTCACACCACAAATGGAAATGTTGAGGCAAACCAAGAGTTAGCCATTAGAAGACGAGTCTAAATGATGTTGCAGTACATCTGTAATTTGCAGGCTCCCGAAATTCTGGCCTTCACTATTAGTATGTTGTGTTTCATTTGTTTTGCACTGGTTCTGTGTTCATGTGGTGAGTTTATAGTGTTTTATATAGCATCAGTCTTTCTGTGTACAAAAAGGGCTACAAGTTCTATGAAATTCATTCCACAGGTTCCAAAAGCATCTTTAAACTTTACCTAAGAAATAATAGTGAGTGTGTAATGCTCTGTATCTAACATAAGCTGTCAGGATGCAACATTCACTGAGACCGTGTGCATGTAATACTACAGAGAACTACATGGAGGTATAATGGCAAATGTTTCTCTTTTTACAGGCTCACATGAACACGGGTTCCTCAGTGCTCTTAAAGACAGTCCTGCCAGATATCCTTTACTGCTTTTCTGTAGTTTTTTAAGAGTGATCATCAATGTGACTGGCATGCATCGTTAAATTGTTATTAAGGTAAAATGATCAAGTCTTCTTGTTAAAACACGTTAGGCAGAGTATTGGGTTTGTTTCAGCTGTGTAACCCCTCTGTCGCTGTCAGTTGATGCCACTCTTTGATTTCATCTGGCTGTAACTTTGCTCTGCCCTTCTGTCATGAGAAATTTGATACGATCACTCAGGTGGGTCAGGGAGACGGATGGCATGTGGGAAGCCTTTAAGCTTTAGTCATTACAAAAACACCACAGGACAGCAAATATAATCGCTTGGAATGTGGTAAATCCTCTCAACTCAAATGTTTTGTTTTGTTATTGCAGAGAAGTTGAGTTTCCAAACCGTCCGACCTCCGCTTTTAGCCGTAAATCAAACACGTTGTGATTTAAATTGCGCCTTTATACCACACACTGTTTCATGGACGGGTTGCTAGAGAAAGCTGAGCTGGAGTTTTGTTTTATCTTTTAATCAAAACGAACTATAAAACACCCTCTGACTATTTATGGCAGCCTATAAAGGAAGGTGCTACAAATTTTTTTGATGTCTTCTCTTTTACATACTGCAAGCATCTGATCCAAGTTGTTGAGCTGATTCAGAATTAAGATGACTCGACTCTCCGTTCAAGGCGAACTTTTGTCCTTTGTCTCTGTGGCTGAGTGAGATGACTTTTTCTGTTCCTGTGTCCTACAGGACTTTAATAAAGAAGAATCGCAGTCAATCGTATCATAAATGTCTTTTAAACTAGAAGAATGGTGACAGGTTTCTTACTCAGGAGGAAGAGATTAAGACAGCATAAAGCAGGAGTTATGAGAGAATTTGATTATTCTCTGAGGTACAGTTTAACAGTCTGACCCACAGCCTTCGACTATTAAATGCTTTGAGGAAATAATTACAGCATACTTTCTGAGTATTTTTTTTATGTGACTCTCGTAGACTGCGCTAAAAGATAAAGTAGGAGTCGGGGTGATTTATCTGTAAGATTGTGTGTTTTGTGCTTCTCGTGGAGCATAGAAAATGAGTAGTTATCTGCAGTCCCGGCCAAATGAACAGCCTTCAGGGTGTAGGTCAGTATGCTACAACTGCATTTTTTTCTGTCCACACTGACTCTGTCGCACACAGTCAATCTGAAATGATTGTCTGTGTCTGTCGATGTGCAAATGGATCAAAATCAAAACCTCTGCAGAAAAGTCATTCCTTAATGTGATGCATGCACTGTGCTGGAGGTGGTGGTGTGTTTCTTCTCTGTCTGGTCCATAGTTGGTCTCTCAGGCTTCCACACTTACCTGATCAGCTCCAACCAGACCACCAATGAGGATGTGAGTATGACCGTAAATCACAGTGTACCTTACTTCTGGTTTATTTTAAGCCAGAAGTGTACAGCTCGGCCTTCGAAGGCTGCAGTCCTGCACGTTTTAGATGTTTCCCTGATCTTGTGATCTCAATGGGCCAAGTTCTCCCCATTGACTCTTTGAAAATATCAAGCATGTTATATATTTAGTTGGAGACTGAATATAAAACATTCTTGTAGTGTGAACCAGGCATGCTGTATTTTTAATTTTTTTTTAATTTGATATATAATGATTTAGAATCAAGTGTTTCATTCAAAACTTCGACACTTATATTCTTATAACTGTAAAATCTTTGCATAAAAAAACATAAACGTGATCAATCTTACAGGAAAAGAGATGGCCGTCGATGCTTCCGTCTTAGTTGCAGATTCTTTTTGTATTTGTCAAATGCCTGAAGACTTTCAAGTGTCAGCAGAGCCTGTTAGCTCATTTGGTTAGCATGTGCTGCTAATATTATCGAGCTTGTGGGTTTGGTCCTTACATGGGCCTCTAAGAGTTTTATAAACTCCGACTTAGACAAACAGCAGAGTCATGTTATGTGAAGTTGTGACACCAAAGATGATTCATAACATTGTGCCTTCTCCTCCAGATAAAAGGTTCGTGGTCTTCTAAAAGAGGGAAAGACAACTATAACCCATACAGCTATGGCAATATATTCACCAACTGCTGTGCAGCACTGTGTGGACCCCTGCCACCGAGGTATGATGCGTGCTAATGTGCATTTGTGTTTTTATGAGGTTGTTTACACATTCCTAAATGCCCAGATGATGGCATATAATCCCTTTCATTCACTGTACTGAAAAAACCCTCCGTCTGTCAGTTGTTTCTGGGTTTTTTCATCTCATAGTAATTTTCAGCTTTGTCTAAAGGCAAAAATAGAACTTAGTCAAGACTTTGTTTGAAGTGAAGAGCTCTTTGAAATAAGCCCGCCTGCAGCCTTTTTTCTAAACATAGCTAAGACATTGCCAGTGTAAAGAATTTCAAGCTCATTTTAACCCAATCCAAGATCAAAGTTGTGTGGATATATTAGATTTAATCTTTGTGCTGCTCATTTCGAGGCCAGCTGTCACAGCCACATCCTAGTGTCCATGTGACTGTAAATGTCGGGAAACATTGCACATTCCCACTTAGCTTCACACATTGGCTTTCTGGTAAACCTCCTCGATCTTGACTTTTCCCCTCTCTATCTTGGCTAGAAATGAGGGCCCTCTGACCAGATAATTAGCCTTGTCTGTTGTCTTTTCACTCCACCATACCAGTGTTTAGAATACAAAACATGGGATGACGGCAGGGCATCATATGTATCTGGTTATGTTCAACTCACAGCTAACTGCTCATGCTGATGTACAAACATAACATATTAGAAAAGCCATTTCCTGTTTACCATGTTCCAACTATTATCAGCATCCTTAACATTTAGCCATAAATATGCTTACATTTGCTTAAAGAACCACCGTGAAGGTTTTTAGCAGCGTTCTTATTATGACATTTGGCTGTACTGCACTCTGGCCATCACAATCCATAAATCTGCAGTAATGATTCCAGTGGGTGGTGAGGAGAGTCCTGAGTACACAGGTGGCTGCCATCTGGACATGTTTGTGTGTGTGTTTGTGGCCACAGGCACTGCACAGCTGGATCCACCAGTAATAAAGGAATGTTTCACATCACCCGCAGCCCAAGCAAGCGCAGCATCTCACATTCGCATGCGTACGCAGACGAACGCTTTCTGCACGCTGCTCCCTGCTGGGATCTTGACTCATATTTGCAAATGCATGTTTTCACGCTCGTTTCCCTCTAAATGCATCTCCAGACTCTCAAAACAAAACTAGAGACACAGTCCGCCGGCGTAGACTCCCAGAGCTCATCTTATGTAACTCTGGGAAAACGTATGTACGGGACTCATGTCCAATACTCGGTTAAATGATTACCTCGTTTAGCACTAAGCTGGTTCTCTGTGTGTGTGGTAGAGGTTGCTCAGTATCTGATCAACCCCTATCAGGCTGATAAATAGCCGCTATCACCGTGAGCAGCCCATGAGCTCTCACATGTGCATATGCATAGCAGAGTTCAGCAGGTTGCTGTCTAACCAGCTGCGTCAGGGCTCTGCAGCATTAACAGTGGGACAGAAACAATGATTCACTCCGCCGCTCCACTGCAGGCCGGCGCTGATTTATGACCAAGTTGGGATTTTATGGATTCGTGTGAATGTGTGAGTGGAAATATGAGCGTTTGCATTCACTATTTCTCCTTCCTGGTCAAGGGTTGAATAATGGGGTTTGTGCACAAAACACTGCACCACTATTTACAGCGTGGTAACACAAGGTCATTTAAGCTGTTGTAATTCTGTCTCCCTACTGTAAGATTGACCTCACCTGGATGTGAGTGTGTGTTTATTATTGTTGGTAGTCAAAATCTGAAATATGTTTGCTTTCTTTATTCTGTCGCATTTGCTGCATAATGCTTGTGGATGCATCCTAACAAACAATTTCTTTGTCCATTCTTTTCTCTTATTAGTCTCATCGATAGACGGGGCTTCATCCAGTCAGACTCAGCACAGCTGGCACCACCAACCAATGGCATCACTATGTACGGTGCCACCCAGTCGCAACAAAGCCACATGGTAAGATTCTGAAGTGACGTTTATCCGGGTTTGGTTTATTGGATTAGAAATGCTAAATGGATTCATGTGTGGTGTGGTTGTTTGTTCAGCTTTTTTAAGGACCACAGTTATTTTATCCTTTTTAGAAATTGCTGCTTTTGTTGGAAAAAGTCAGATAATATTATTCCCTGTCAGCTATAGGAATGTCATAATTACTTGATTTCATGAGGGATTAAATCATCGTAAAGATTCCTCAATGTCACTTTCCTGAGAAGATGATGTCCTAACCATATTTGCAGATTATAGTGTAGAGAAAGAGGTATCCAAGTCCCTGTCCAGGTAGAGCTTTGTCCACCTGTTTTCTACCAGAGAACTCCATAGTTATATCATATTTATTTGTTTACAAAGCTGAAGAGATTCAGTTGGAATTACACTTTTTGTTACGTTACTTTGCAGCTTTTATTTGCTGCTATTATTTTGTTCTGCTGGGATCAAACGGCATAAATATTAAAACGCTAAAATAAAAAGCTGTAAATTGTGTTCATGCGATTTTACACCTTATGTGAAAATAATTGCTACATAATAATTGTAAGACCGTAATTATTTCTCTGACAATGATTGTACCAAAACAATCAACAATCATGACATCCTTCATTACTAAAAGCTGAAAACTTCACACACTGAGAGCTTTTTCCACAAATTACACAAGGGAGGCGAGTAATAATGGAGAGCTGAGATGCTGTTAGAAAATGGTTTAGGTTTCATAAAAGTCCTAAAGGTCATGTTTTCAAGTTCACTAGTACTTGGCGGCCTTGCTGCCATGCTGTTTGACCGAAGTGTCACTGCCGGCCATAATGTAACTCCAGCAGAGCTGCACAGTGACAAAGCATCTCTCACAGCAGTCTGTCCAACTCAGTGACTCTCCAGATGTTTCACAAACTGAGTCAGATTGTGTTTGAGGAGTTGAATCTGTAGGCATTGTGTGTATTTGTTCATGGCTGCTGTGGTAAACTTGAACTATTACTAGTTTTACTGACTCTTGATAGCTTAAAACCCAGAGGAGGCCCGACTTTCCAAATCCTAAGTTCCACTTGTACGTTTCCTGGCATCCTGCAGTCGCATATTTATGCAGGATTAGATCTGGGAATGTAAATGCACTCAATGTTTTATCGCAGCTCAAGTTGATGACATTGATCTGGATTTCAATGAGCAAGCCAGCGGTTTCATCTGCTGTGCATGTGTCGCTCCACGTTGCCTCTAAATTGAAGTCGTTTATGCGTGCTGAGGTTGCAACTGATTGTTACGCTTTGCTTCTCATCAGGATGTGTAAAATGGATGTTTTTGTGTCACCATGCAGTCGACCCAAAGAAGAGAATGTGTAGACGACACAAGGTCGCGCTCATTACCATCCAGCTTTACAATCTGAAAGCGCTCTAACTAAAACGCTCTGCAGGGTGAATGAGAGAATAGCCGGCGCTGTGAAGACACCACACTGACGGCAGTGTCTCTCTGGGCCTGAGCTGAAGCAACCAGTCTCCGTTGTTCACTGTTTACCTCACACATTACACGCTAGATTTGAACCCTTCTCACACAGCTACTACACATCATTCTCTGTTAGCCTCCCTGCACGCCCTTGATCTTGCATAACCTCATCCTGCTTGTTCTCACTGAGACGTCAAAAACGAAAGTCATCTGTCTCGATGTCCTGAACGGACCAGCTGCATCAGGCTGAGAGCCAGAGGAGCATTCCCTTACGTTGGCACCTTCAGGAATAACCACCATCTGTTTGCCATGGTTGTCACGATTAGCGGCTAGAGTTGTCCTTTTGTACCGAGCGCAGGCTGCGTGTCTGCACGCGCGCTCGGTTGTGTTCGTGCGGGGCCATGTAAACAAATCGCATTTGTATCTTCAGCGGCTTTGTTGACTCGTCTTCTGCACACTGAGCCTGTTTTTAGCTCACTGTTGGCATCGAGGCGTTTCCATTGATAGTTGGACGATGAAAGCTCCTGCTTTCTTGTGATGTGTTTTGTCTGTGATGAGGCTGCTATGCAGAATCCTTTTAAGCTGTTGCCATAGTAACAGCGCAATATGAAGTCATGTTGCACCTTGATAACAAAGCCCGGGATATGACCCGTGGGTGGGGGGTAATCGTCTCCTCATTTAAAGGATGCAGTTTTCAGCACTTTGAACATTTTTCCTTTGGGCTGAAAACATTGTGATTGCAGGGCGTGAAGACGTGAATTTTATTGTTTTTCTGAAATGTGTTGCATTAAGCTATGAGTCAGTTAATCAAAAAGAATACCTAAATGTCAGATGAATCAGTAGTTTCATCATGTTTATTGTTGCTGGTTGCAGCCCGGTTTAATTCCTCTCATCTCTTTTGTGCTGTGTGCTGCACAGCCTTAATTTTTTATTTAATAACAAAAAAAACATATTCATAAATACTTAACACTAATTTTAGTCTATTAAAAGAGAATCTGTTTTGCATGCCGTGATACAGTTAGCATTCAGCTTTGTAAATATGTCTGCATTAGTCCTTCCCACTTCCTCTCTGCCTTCCGCTTCCTCTCACACCCGGAGTGCGGTGCGGTGCGATCACCCGCCCTTCCCTGCAGATCATAGCACAGTGAGTGATGTGAGCCTGACAGCCCACAGCCTCGTTTTCAGTTTCACCACCCGCTCTTCACTTCCCCCGAGCTACATGGCTGCCGTTTCCGCCTTCCATGATGCCCAGCTTGGTTTGCGTATAATAGCTCTTCTTTAGTTGTTTTATTATAATGAGACGCCAGTCAGAAAAATTAGTTTGCATTTCTCCTTTCGGACCAGATTAAGAGTGCAACTTGTCTTTCACCACCTGACGCCTGACAGCCTGGGATATGTTGCGAGGAAAACCAATGGCTCCAGTTAAATCTTTGGAAAAAAATTAGTTTAGATCATAAATAATATCTTGAAAGTAGGCCTGCAGCTTATAACTGTCCTTTATTATCTGTTTCTTTCTCTTTTTTTGCTTGTTTTATCAGTTGCATACAAGGGTTAATTAATGTCAATAATTGTCACCTTGAATGTACAGATGAGTTGTAAGGCTTAGGCAGTGTTTAAGATGTAAATATAAGCTTAATTTTGTGATTCAAGGAAAAAAAAATCTGCTTGTTGTGTCATCATCGCCGCGTGTCAGCCAACCAAAACACTTCCCATCATTTCCTCTGCACTGTCTGAGGACGATCATTGTTCCTACTCTGCTGTGGGTGGTGCTGAGTCAGTTAGTGGCCCGTAGAGGAGAAAGAAAAGCAGGAAGTGATGTATGTTTGCTTAATATCCGAAACACTGTGGATTTTGGCCATTTTGATAGATAGTAGCAGCGTCTCTTCTGCTGGCAAACGCAGCTGAACCTGTGTTGCAGTCACATGTGTAATCTTGTTTTTAGGTCAGTGAGGTTGAGGCAGACAGGTGAGACGCTGAGGCTTTTTCTCTGCTTCATTTCAGTCCCTTTGGGAGCGTTTGCGTGCAGCGGGTCACAGCCGTACTTTGACTTCTTAATTCCTGTCACTTTCATGCAACTCATGATCTTTTGAAACACGACTGGCTAATGGGGTCTAAGCTAATGTGCCTCTAGCTGATGTATGGTCCTAACCCAGTTACCCTGCTCCACTTTCAGACGTGTGGTTTCCACTCTAAAGCAATGCAATAGAGATCAATAGGTCATGAAGCTGTGATGAATTAGCTTGGTGTTTCTAGCTTTGCTGAGAGACTGCAACGTCTCTACTGGAGCAATTTACGTTTTGGTGCTGGTTCTGTGTATCTGTGTTCTAACAAGGGTACTAACATCTATTTCTCCTTCTCTCCCCCTTGTCCGATCACTTACCCCATCTTTGTGTTCATGTTCCTGCTTTCCTTCATTCTGTTTTTTT
This sequence comes from Craterocephalus stercusmuscarum, assembly GCA_037177115.1. Classification (NCBI taxonomy): domain Eukaryota; kingdom Metazoa; phylum Chordata; class Actinopteri; order Atheriniformes; family Atherinidae; genus Craterocephalus; species Craterocephalus stercusmuscarum. The sequence continues at coordinate 7,813,513 of JBBDHI010000021.1, forward strand.
CCCCCACCCTCCATCTAATTTTCAATGCTCACTCACCTCAATTTTCCTCCTCCCCCTCCGGCGCCTTATCTCTCGCTTCGCCTACCTTCTCCCCTCCCGTGTTGTCCTCCTTCTGCTTCCTCTCAGTGTGACCAAGACCAGTGCATTCAGAGCACCAAATTCGTTTTACAGGCCGCCGCCACGCCCCTCCTCCAGCAGCAGAGCAGCGAGCCCGTCATCTTAACGGCCTCCCCCGAGAACGGAGCGCCTCTACCCGGCCGCGCCTCGCTCACCCTGGGCGGCCCGTGCGCCTCGCTCCCCCTCGGCCAGCCCACGCCTCCGACGTCCACCCCCAGCCTCAGCTGCCACGAAGCTACCGACATGCTGCCAATCCACGGACACAGCCACACACACAACCATACCCACCCCCTGCAGGAGCAAGTGGCCCACCACCACTTCCTCACCCCAGAGGAAGTGCCATCGCCGCCGGGTATGCTCCACTGCGGCAGCCCTGTGGGCCACGGCCACACCATGCAGGCTGGGTTCTACAACCCAGTCAGCCAGGACTCACTACACGAGGACTCTGTGAGGGGACTGGTGAAGCTCAGCTCCGTCTGACTGCGGGAAATACATCCTTTCCTAACTACCCACCTTTTCTGAAGACGTACAATTCTCCTTGTGCCACTTTTTGGATCAGATGACTCCCCCATGAGTTACAGGCTCCAGCTGCTAGAAACCACATGGAAATGAACAGAACTGAAGTCGAACCGGTTGTCCTCAGCCGTTGTGTTGCCAAACCTGTCCACTGGCACTGATGAGATAGTTCCAGGTGTGTGTGCAACAACTTAGATCAATTTTTTTTTTTTCTTTTTCTTAACTTCAAGGGAAGAATAGTTAGTTAGTTTTGGAAACTTGAGATGGGGGGTGGGGAGTGTGCCTTTTAGAAGTGGCACATGTGTCTGTAAGCCATTTTGAGCAAAAACAAATACATTTTTGAGTACATGAGATCTCCGGTGAAAATCTGAGTCTGTATAAGGATCACCAAGTCTAACGGATTATTTTTTTGTAAAACAGACCTGATCTGATTTGCCTGTTGCTGATTGGATGGTATCTTCTGCCTTTTTTTTTTGTCTTGGACAGTCTCAGCAGTGCAATGGTGGATGTCTTCATGTTGCATATCATCCTGCTTTTTCTATGTAAAACTAAAAGAGACTGTTGTACTGTATTATGGTTATTACAACTCTTAGAAATTATATTTCCTGTGGATATTAATAAAACAACTTTTTATCAGATTCCAGTGCATTCATATTGAAGGAATAATGTGTGGATGTGAGAGTCATGTGGTGAGATCTGCTTTAAAGTTGATCTTGTGACTGATGCCTGTGGTCATTGAATCGAACATTAAAACAAAGATTGTCTGATGAATATTTTGCAACATTTATGGATTCACAAGCGAGGGTAAGACCAGCGTCCCATTCATCCTGACAGAAGCCCTGGTAAGACCTCAGCCTTTGAACACCGATGTACTAAAAGTAGCACAGCTTCCAGTCATTTCTATTGAAAGTAATGTGTAGGTGCCTCTGTAAGGGAAGAGGCTGGTGAAAACAGATCAGTTCTCTTCTGCCACCTTGTGGTGGAACAGATGTACTGCAGATATGTTTTAACAAACAATGAGAGACAGATTTAGTTTTTCTGTCTTTTAGCTGTGCTCTCTGGCAAAGTTTGGTCTAGTCTATTTAGACATATTAAAGAAAAGAAACAAAATTAAATGTGTTACATAGGCCTGCAGAGGCCTATGCAAATTGGACTGTGCCACGGCTCCCTCAGGATTGGTTACTTCTCCAGCTT
>JBBDHI010000021.1:7879234-7897881 GCA_037177115.1 Craterocephalus stercusmuscarum
TGATAATCAGATTGACTTAAGAGTTTTAAAAGCGAAGATTATAACTTCCCAGTGTTTCTGTCTGTTGGATTTTAGAGATCGGGCAGAAAAAGACGAAGCCGCTCTCCTTCCGGCAGGGTCTGTGGGTGGTCATGAGCCACGGACCGTACATCAAACTGGTCGCCGCCTTCCTGTTCACATCTCTAGCCTTCATGGTAAAACTGCTGATTTTCTATAAGTGTTAGCATTTGAACTGAACATAAGGCTTTTTATGTTCAACTTAGATTAACTTTATTTGAGTATCAGCTTCAAATCAGACAAAAAGGTTGGTTTTACATCTAAAGATAAATGTTTTTTCTTTTGTTTTTTTCCAGCTCCTGGAGGGAAACTTTGCCCTTTTCATAACTTATGCTTTGGGCCACAGGGAAGACTTCCAGAATATTCTACTTGTCATCATGGTGAGTTGTTTTTTTTCCCCTTAATCTTCTTATAACAGCCTTATCAGGATGGAATTTCGAGGACAGCAGTGCCGTCTGTTTGAGCGGTTTCTCAGAGGCCTTTCCTCACGCAACGCTCCGAGGCTGAGAGGGCAGATTTTCAGGGCGAGAGGAGGTGTTGTTTGGACTCCTGGGAATCTTTCTCCCACACTCTCACTCTGCATTAGCAGAAGATCAGCGGAGAGATGGGCACACAGCTGAGCTTTTGTTACCTTGGCAACCCCTCGCTGGCACCACGGAAAACTCCACTATTGGCTGTGTCCTTCTTTCCATCCTCTCACTGTTTTCTGCTCCGCTGCTTTTCCCTCCGATTGGCCGTGGAAAATCTGGGGGCATATTTGGAGAGGTGGGGGTGGAGAGCAGCGGCCGGTCAGAGTTCAGGCGGCTTGTTGTTTTGCAGTCATTTAACACGGGTAGAGCAAGTTTGGCCGAGAGGTCAAAGGTTGTCTACCTGATGCAGACACACATGCACACACATGTCCAAGTAGTCATATTTTGTCCTTTTCCCTTGACCTCCTTCTCTGGTCATGTTATCTGTCCCAGTTCCCACAATCCTCCATCGAGCCGAGTTAGAATTAAATGTCAACTGAGCTTTTTTTTAAATAAAAACATTTAACTATTTATTTTGATTTTAATTAATGTCCAATATGAATCATTGGAGTAAATTTTTATAATTGAACAAAGATCCATGCAGACAAAAGTTAATGGTGGTTGATCTTCTCATTCAAGAACAGAGAGGGATATTTTTGTGTGTGTGAAAAAATACAGATAAAACAAATTTACCATTGTGGTTATAAACTGATTGTCCTCATTTTCATTCAAATGTGGCATCAATAATTATTTTTTTTAACCATAACAAGATGGCATGCATAAAACCCCAGATATGATATTATATAAGTATGAGCTGATGTTAGTCTGATTTATGTGGATTCTCACTTCTACAAGGTCACAACAAGCAAAAACCTTCAGCCAACCAAAAACACAACAAAGGATCTCCGTCTTCTGATTAAGTCCTACTGAAAACGCTGCAAGTGATATAAGTAGTTGTTTAACTCAGTCTGAAGGTTTTCTCCCATGAAATGATGTGTTGTGAGAACACCTTCAGATTCTTTTGCACACGTTGGTTTGCAAGAGAAACTTGCATCTTAGTTCAGTGAACTCTGACAGACAGAAGAACCAGAATGGGCAAAGTTGTTACTTCACTACAGCAGCATCTCACTTTCACTCCACCCTGATGAAACGGAAGAAACTGAGATATTCGTTAAAACGAAATGTAACGCATCTAAAAGTAGCTAAGCTGACTTCCCCTGTAAAAAGCTGGATATTGTTAAATTAAAGCTTGAATCTGATTTTTTAATATATTTTTTTAAACAGCTGTTTATTTACTTTCCACAACTTTTTGTTCTTTGATAAAAATGCCTTTGCTGATCCTTTTTGTCATTATTCTTCCAGCTTTCCGGAACCTTAACCATCCCATGCTGGCAGTGGTTTCTGACCCGATTCGGGAAGAAGATGGCAGCTTACTTTGGCATCTCTGTTAGTATTACCACTTAAAGATGTGTTTTCTCAAAGTTGCAGTGATATTTTATGTGATCAATCGTGTCATGTGAAAGATGTGAAAATGCACTGCACAGAATTTTCTTATATTTTTCTCTCTCCTTGCAGTGGGCAGTGCCCTTTATGATCCTAATCGTTTCCATCGAGAGCAACTTGATCATTTCTTACTTGGTGTCGGTGGCAGCCGGTGTGAGTGTGGCAGCAGCTTTCCTCCTGCCTTGGTACGCACAGATTTATCCACACAGGTCATTCCCTGGGTGGAAAAGTAGATTTATGTGAGGGGTTGTATGTGTGTAATGAGTTTTAAGTGTTGCTGTTTATCATTTCAGGTCCATGCTTCCAGATGTAGTGGACGATTTCAAAGTTAAATACCCAGACATCCATGGTCATGAAGCTCTCTTCTACTCTTTCTATGTCTTCTTTATCAAATTTGCCTCTGGATTGTCCCTGGGCATTTCTACCCTCAGCTTGAAGTAAGTTTTAGGATTATCTGTACCTGCTGTCATCGTGTCGTGCAGATTTCTTGTATATTATAAAAAAATTCTTGAGCAACACTTCTTTTTATTTACTGTAATGCAGCCAGTCCTTCTTGGTGTCTTGAGTATCAGCTCTCCAGGGTTTTTCTTGGGATTTTGTCATTTTCACTAGTCCAGTTCTTGCACCTGACTATTTTCACAGAAATCTATTTCGTTGAACCTCTTAACTCTGTTTGAATCATTCAAACATATCCTTAAAAAATGTGTCCAGCAAGGACTTCACACAGGACCTGTTAATTGTTTTCTTGCACTGTGTAAAGAACTGATAATTGACTCAATTAAACTCTAACACAATACAAGATTACCTGCTGGTTTAATGGTCATGTGTTCCAAACTGTACACGCACAGCTAATTTTTTCTCCCTTCTTTCTAAATTTTTACACAGATTTGCTGGCTATGTGACCGGCGACTGCATGCAACCGGAGTCGGTCAGTTTAACTCTGAAAGTTTTGGTCTCTCCGGTGCCTGTCGTTCTCATTGCTGTGGGACTGTTGATACTAAAGACCTATCCTATAGATGAGGAGACGAGACAATATAACCATAAAGTTCTTCAAGAAGCATTGTAAGTGAGGACAATAGTGTAATTTACATAGTTCTTCCACTTTGTTTGTACAAGTTTTTGGTTTTTTTTGTGTGTAATTTTGAATTGTCCTCCCTTTTTAACAGAGATTCAGAGTCTGAAATGTCAGAGCTTGGGAGCAGTGTGTGACATGACAAACAGAAGACCACAGAGCAACTCTGCTGCCTTAACGTCACACTCATAACCAGCTTCTGGTGAATCATACAGGTTTACGGCGCCATCTAGTGGCAGGTTGATACATGCAGTACTTTGTTTTGCCTTCACTGTCCAAACTGAATTTGAAAAGAGAAAACTGGTGTATAAATCAATACAGTATATTATTTTGTCAGTGTAAAGCCAAAGTCGCACTCCTAGTTTAGCATTTTGATGTTTTATTATTTATGTTTTCTTATCTAAGGCGTCCCTTTCATCCTGAAGGTGAAATGGGGCACTGGGATCTGTCCACATGTCAGGCTTACAGATTTGTCCAAAGATTTATTGTTTAATGAGATGTCCCTGGAACTTCCTGTTTTTTTTCCCCCTTTTCATTTTTTCAATTTCACATTTGGAGTCTTCCTCCTGTGTGACTGCTTTGCATCCTCAGAGCGTGATTTCATATTTGATTTGTGTGTTTGATTTGTCATGGCTCATGAAGTATTTATTTGCTGGTTTACAAGAGCTGACTAGTGTAGACCAGAGTGTGATGTTAACTTCCATGTTTACTGTGCCCTCGCTGTCCAGACAGACTGCTGGTCGCAGCCCCGCTCATCCTCTACCTGGAGTTGCAGGGGGCTTTTGCTTGTATGCCTTCTGTTTGGTTTGGTTTTAGACAATTTTGCATTGAATTTTCTGAAGGTGGAAAGTAATCTGGTAGGCTATCTGTATCTCTGCCTTTCAAACACACTGTATGTTTAGGTGCAGTGAGATTTTCTGATTCATTTGGGACTCAGAACATCTTATTTGTCCAAGGCTACTGAAAAACAACTTTTTCTGCTTTGTTACAGCTTCAATCTGGTTTAATATGCATGTTTTTACAGCTAAGTCAACTCAAGTATGAAGTCATTTCAACTGGCATGTTCTCACTTCCCAAGAAGGAAAAAATGCTTTATTTAACTATTTATATGAACAAACTGCCTAAGGGATTGTTTTTCTTATGAAAACACATGTATAATTTATTGACAGTGATTATTGTTGACTGTGTGAACAAGCGGTCTTTAAGTCCAGTGGAAAACTCTGAGAACATCAAAGTGGTGTAATTGTTTTTTTCCTTTTCTAGGAAAAGATGTTATGGGATTAGCAAACTGCTTTTACAAAATCAGAACTCACAAAACCAACTATCCAAGCCTGGATCATTTTGGATTAAAAGTTGAATAAGGCAAACTGCTGTCCTCACCCAATTTCCACTCATGATGTTGTTGTGAATATTTCAACAAGCAATCTTTAAGGAATTGCTGCATTGATTTATTTTTTTCCATTTTGTAGGACTTTGAAATTGAACTGAGCAGAAAGAAGCACATTACATTTCCCATTGGTCTTCATGGCCTGTAAATGCTGCTGTATTTATGAACTGTAAATATTTCTCTCCAAGTTTGACCAAGAAGAGCAATATATGAATCAGGAGAGAAACCGATGTACTGTAAATATGTAATTTTATGTATGTGAATAAAGTTTGTCAGCAAAAAAAGACGTGGATTAAATTTGAATATCCCCAAAATAGTAGCCTATACTTTAATTCCCTTGATAAATGAAACTTTAAACTGAAAATAGATTTATTTTTACTGCACATAGATCATCAATGAAAATATAGGGTAAGTCGGTTTGATCAATGCTTCGGTGCTCTATGGCCTTATTTAAATTTGTCATTTAACAAATTCAAAAACAGCATCTGGTTGTTTCAGACTGATATCAGCCAAAGAAACGAAGCGAAATTCGCCCTTTTTACCACCAGGCTGATCCATCTCCACTAATTACCTGCAGCCGTGACGCCGGAGTTTTACGCGCGGATTGAAAGTAGAATCTAGCAGGACAACCGTCTATTGCGATGAAAGCAAAGTATTATATCTTTATTTTAAGTATTTCTGTTGTATTATTTCCCCCTTTCGGTTTTGCACATGAATCTCAGTTAAGTAGAGAGGGGAAAGTTTTGGCGTTAGGCGCACCAAACCACGAACCAATCACTCTGACAGAAAGCCTTAGGCTCCATCAGAAGTTTTCTGGCGCATCTCCATTGTCTCTGCCCGGTTTGGGAAGATCTTTTCGTTCTTCGACACTGGTCACGCGTCCCGGACAGATGCAGCCAGACAATCCACATGACCAAGACGTTTCTGTCACTTGCTCCACATCCGACTTTGTCGTGCGGGTAAGACGAACTTTCTACGGTCTTGGCGCAGATGCGCAGGAGTTGACATTAGGCAGCGGCTGCAAAAGCAACGGGGATCTCGGGCCAGACGGTGACTTGCTCTTCAAGTTTCCCTTGAAGTCGTGTGATGTAGTGCGTGAGGTAAGCTTGCTTAAATTACTGCTAATTGCACCTTTTCACATTTACATCACAGTTTCTGCTTTTCTGACGTGCAGCTGCCTCATGGTTTTCTGGTCTACAAATATGTGCTTCATTATGAGCCTTCGCCCAAACGATTTCCAAGCAGAGCGCAGCCCATAAATGTCAACATCGAATGCCATTACCAAAGGTTTGCTTAATTGATTTGGTATATAAAACGTTCAATTTCTTTGAAAAATGTTTTTGTGCTCATACCTTTCAAAATTCTCCATCTTACAGAGACTACTCCGTTCATCAACTGGCCGTACAGCCCACATGGCAAACTGTCATTGTGCGTAAAAAATTGAAAGGACACCCAATGGACTTCCAGATCAAACTGATGGATAGTATGCAAATCTGCTGCTCCGTTCTGGAAATACGAATCAATCTGGGCGTGTTTTGAATATTTTCATGACAATATCACATGTCTGATTTTATTTTTAGATGCTTGGAAGACGCCATCCAAAACTCATGAGTATCAACTTGGGCAAAAGGTTAATGTTCAAGTGTCTAATCATCACCTTTCTGCTGGTGAAAAACTGTACATCAATGTTTGCTATGCAACACCATCCAGTGCTTCCAAATCCTCCCTAAGATACACAATCATAGATAACTTTGGGTATGTGTTGTGGAGAGCATGATATTTCAAATATTTTGGGGTTTTTTTTTTGTTAGTGGTGTTTGTATTTTTATTTGTTTCTACAGTTGCATGCTGGACAGCAAACAGGACCCTGGGGCCTCAGAGTTCATTTCTCGGACTGACAAGACCCTGAGGTTCTCCTTAAAGGCTTTTCAGTTTACTGCCGAACCCGACACTGAGGTGAGAGTTAAAAGTTTATGGCTGTGTGGAATTACTCAACCATCAACTGTGGCTTAGCCATGTTTGTGTATTAGGTCAGCATCCATTGCAAACTGTTTGTCACATCAGATGACCCAGGACCTGCGCACAAATCCTGCACTTATAGAGGTCACAGGTGAGCATTAAGGACATTGTTTTCAAACCAGAGCAGTGGTTTTGCATGTAGATTAAGAATATATTTGCCTTCACAGATGGAGGGCGCTTGTTGGTCAAGACTCCATATGCGAGTGCTGTGAATCAAAATGTGTGACCTCTAAACAGCGCAGGGCTTTGAAGGAAGGTTGGTCATTCTTAAAACATTCATGCAGCTCAGATTCATGTGATACTTTGCAGAAGCCTCTTTAGTTTGCCTTAAAATATTTAACCACAAAATAACATTTTGGATTTCTAATTTTTCAAAGGGTCTGCCAGTAGTGGGCCGCTACTGGTCTCGGATCAGCCATACACAGTAGAGGATGACTTGCTCCCTGCCAGTTCCTCTGCAGCTAGCAGGAAAGAAAACAAGACCAACAGAAATAATTACACTGAGCTGAACAGTCCTGATAAAATCTGGGAAAACGGAGATGTAAAGTATGCTGATGGTGAAAATATGAAGCTGCAGTTTGAAAAGCGAGAAACTTTTCATGAAGCGATGACAGAGCCCGATCGAGAAAAGATGGACTACAGAGAGAGGGCGTTGGAGGATGAGTGGAGCGGACCCCATGTGAGGAATTTCAGTAAGTTTAGGGAGGATGGATCTGGAGGAGATGAGGATTTGTTGGAGATCGTTGAAGAGCAGATGATCCGTGAAAATCGGGAGGAACTGCTTCCGCGTTGGGAACAGTTAATACCAACGTTGCGATCAGAAGGAGGCTCGCAGAGGGAGTTGGAGTCCCCCGACTGTGAGGAGGGAAACGATAAGCATGCATGTAGAGCTGTAGAGGACGGGACGGTGGCTTCTGTGGTGCTGCTAAATGGTGATGCCAGTCTGGCAGATGTAGTAGATGAAGAGGAAAAAACTTGGTATTTCACATGGAGGTAGTTAAAAAAAAAAAGATCTGATAAGACTTCATATAAAAGATTTTGTTTACACATTTCAATAAAGTCAATATGCACATACTGTTGCCAATTTTATTACATAACACCGACTGAACCCTCCTTCTTTTTAAAGTGCCACAATCTTTTCAAAAACAAGTTTACTTCTACAGACCTGTGCAGTGATGTTTATTTTTAGCCAGTCTCCAAAATATTTGAATACCATTTAAATATCCCATTAAATTACAGCTCTCGCACAATCTTTTCCTGTTTATCAGTAAGGCAAAGTTGGTTGTCACAATGTGTGTTTTATATTTACTCAGTGAGTAGCAGTGCATTGGATGACTCACTGATGTCTACTGAAGTGGCTAATTTGCAAATACACCATCCTCACCCATCCATAAGCTAGAAAATGGCCTCTATGTACGCCTAAGATCAGAAGTTGTGAGACAATTACTTGTTGGATTAAATGGGAAAGTGTCTCAAAACGTCTGGCTATCTGTGCTTGAAGGGCCATTGTTAAATGGTGTATAAAAGGCTTAAACTATTAATTTCCCTGCTTGCATTTCACAAATGGATACATATTAAAGTTGCCTAAAATGTCGAAGATCAACTCAATATCCATGACCGCTGTGACCAGATGAATATCAAACAGGTCAATGAGTAGGCACGAATAAGGTATAAATGCTTATTTTCTAGCATACAGTTCAAACGGACGGTTGCCATTGAGGGGGAAAAAACATGCAAATGAGAACAAAACTATTTAAATTGCAATTTGGTCTGTTCATAAATCTTTATTTTTCTTTATAAATGATTATTTCCTCCATAGCTTCAAAACATTTCTGAAATAAAATGTAAGAATGAATCATAACTGAAGAAAAGGCATCGCCTCTCATCAGTGACAAAAAGCAGCAGAAAATGTGCGCCATTACAAAGTTTCAGGTATCGCTGAATATGTGTGATGTCTTAAATGATGGAACGTGGCATGAGGAATATTTCAGATCATAAATTCAGGTTTGTGCATCTTAACACACTCTTGTGTGATGTGATGATTTGACACATTGCAATGAAGACATTCTTGAAGAGACTTATCTGAAGAAGACAGGAAAAATAAGTTAAGATAATATCTTTTTTTTAACAAATAATTGGTGTGGAAACCTTTGGAAAATATACAGAGCTCTGAAAAGATACACCATTACTGGATATGTTAAATATACAAAATGTTGCAACATTTACAGATGAGCATCCCAAAGTCCCAGTGGTGCAAGTACACACTAAAGCGCTGATTCAGCAGGACATACTGGAAGTGGTGCAATCGCATTTTGACACTAGAGGGGGGAATGTCCCCATCTCTTGCAACAGTAAAGCTCAGAAGACCCTCTGGCAAAGAAAATATACAATATTTACTTTTTTAAATGCTAAATGAGTACTTCAGAAAAGTAAGACCCACACCATTAATATCAGATTTTAAACACAATCACTGAAATGAACATCTCATCCATCCAAATCCTGTTTTCTTGTCTCAAACAAAAAATTGCAGTAAAATTCAATAAGTCCATCCAGACTCTGCAATCACGTTGACGATGTCTCTCCTGCAACAGTACCTGCTGTCCCATTTGTTTCCTCTGTGGCATCTGATGAAGGAAAAGGTGGACAGGGTTACATTTGTGGCTGGGAAGTAAAGCTGCAGAAATGATAAACTGGTGCCATTTCATCCATTCACATTTCTCTTACCTTTGGCACTCTCTTGTTTTGCTTCCTGTCCCGCTTGTTCCACGTCTTCCACACATTTAGCTTTGGGCTTCTTTGCGACAGGCGGGGGGGGCTTTCCCGCCTTATTTTTTGACTCCGCCTCCTCGAGCATCTTTGTCCCAGAGGATACCTCCGCCTTCTTCTGTACGGTTTCCTTGTCCTGCTCTTGCTTGGTCTCTATCGCCACCTTCTTGTTGCTCTTGGAGAAGATAAAGTTGGCGGTTGATGTGGGGGATTTATGGAAATCTGGCGGCGATGACGGAGCCTGCAGGCCAAAACGCGACGCGGGGCTCTCTTTCGATCTGGCCGCTGTCCTCAGACGGATGGCTTCCTGCAGGTTCATGGAGGGAGAAGCAGCTGAGGCAGGAGACTTCATAACGGGAGAAGTGGTGGCGGGTGACGGCTCGGGCGGGACCACAAGAGTCTCAGACTTGGGCAGAGTTAGTTGGGAGGTGGTGATGACGGGTGGAGAAGTGGATGTGGGAGGGGTCACGATTAAAGATCTTCTGACGGGCTTCTGAGGAACCTCACCGTTTGAAGACGAGGATGCTTCAGTGCTCTGCTGCTGCTGGGTCACTGTGATCTCAGGCTCTGCTGGTTCTTGTGCTTTGGGGGGCTCTTTGGGGGGCTCATTGTTGATGGACGCCATCTTGACTGTTTCTGGGACAGAGGGGGTGACAACAGGAGCGGGTTCCTCGTGTACAACAGGGTCAGGGGTCTCTTCTGGAGCTTCAGGAGGCTCAGGGCTATTGTTAATGGACCGAAGCTTGACCGTCTCCAGGAGTGAAGCTGTGATGATGGGAGTTGGTTCCTCCTGTACCACAGGGGTAGGGGTCTCTTCTTGGGTTTCAGGGGTTTCAGGACTATTGCTAATAGACCGAAGCTTGACCATCTGCAGGAGCGAAGCAGTGATGATGGGAGTGGGTTCGACAGGTGCAGGTTTCTGCTCTTGGTTTTGCTTTTCTGTGCTCAGAGGACTAGATTTGGCCTCAGAGCTGACAAGGCCCTGCGCTGGCAAAGGTGGAGGCAGAGGAATGCTAATAGGTGACGCCGGAGCAGGTTCTTCGGCCTCCTGTGCTGAAGGCGAGTTTCTGAACTCGGATGGAGGGGGAGGGGGTGTCTCAGTTTCTGGATCATCAGCTGTCTGAGAGTGAATTGAAAGTTGGAGCGGCTCTACGGGAGGTGGAGGTGGAATACTTTGAGGAGGTGTGAGAATACTGCTGGATGAATCTGTGTTAGCTTCAGATTCCAGCGGGGCGCTTTCGCCCTGCTCTGATGGATGAGGTGGTGACGGGACGGGCGGAGGAGGAGGAATATTTCGCTGTGAGGGGATTTTACTCTCCGATGCTGCCTCACCACACTGAGAGGCTTCTTGGGAAGGTGGACTTAAATCTTCGGGGGGCAGAGGAGAGACCTTTTCAACCGGAGGCGGTGGGGCTTCTTTAACCACTGGAACCTGTGGTGTGACTTCTTTAACAACAGGCGCAGTGGACTCTTTGGGTTTCACAGAAAATGGTGCAGGGGCAACATCAGAGATAGCTGTAGTTGGTGGAGGTGGAGCTGTGTACGGTGGGGGAGGAGGGATGTTTAAGCTAGAAGGCACCGCCTCCTTTGATGTATGGAGTTTCATCTTGACACCTCCTGCTTTCGCCTCCGGTTTATCAGACACAGCTGCAGAAGGCAAAGCTAGCCCTTCCTCACCAAACAGGGGTGGAGGTGGAAGAGGGAGATCCACTTCAATCGGCCCGCCGGAGGCAACCTGCGCCATGGGAGGAGGTGGCGGGGGCCAGGACGACTCGGGGGATACAGCTTGTACTGATGTGACAGAAGTGGCGGTGTGTGCTAATGAAATGGAAAGGGAGGGGTCCGTCCTAGTCTCTACCTCTGCAGCGTGGGTGAATGTGTTCCGACCTTTTTCTCTCTTCACTGCGACCAGCGCTTCTCCACGTTTCTCTGCAGCCTTCAGCAACATCCCATTCAACTTTTCACTTCCTCTCACGTTCTCATCTTTACCATTTACCTTCAGATCTCCATTCTGAGCCAATCTTTCTTTGCTCTCCTTGTGGATCTCTGCATTCAAACTCACACTTTCTTGAACCTTCATCGCCTGCAGCACACTCAGGGATCCATTCACAGCCTCCACTGTTACTGGTGGACTCCTGTGTTTTCTCTCCGTCTTTGGAGATCCCTCTGTGGACACAGAAGGAGACGGTCTCTGTCTCCTGTCCTTTGGATTCTTCTTTATGATGGCGTAGGTGTTGCCAGGAGCCGGGGGCCCCAAGAGCAATTCACATGAGCGCATGCTGTGAGCCCATACCTCAGGGGGAGGAGGGGGAGGAGCGTGGACTTTGGGTGGAGGAGGGATGTTAAAGAGTTCTCTCAAGGTCCTTACGGAGGGGCTGGCGCTGGCTGAGTCGAGCGAGTCAGGTTTAGATTCCTCTGTGATTTTAGTCTTTCCAGAAGAGGATGAACCGGGGGACGTGGAGCCGGGAAAAAACCTGTGAAACTTTGCTAGGAAGCCTTTCTTGTGCTTCGGAGAGGAGCTGTGAGGCTGTTTACTGGCTTGTGGGGATGTACCATCTTGGCTGGAGTAGCCACTAGACAGGGAGACTTTTTTGTTGAGCTCATTTCCCTGAGGTGACTCTTGCCTCTCTTGTGATGCTTCTTTGGAAACTGTTTCAGCGTTAACTTTAACACCCTCCGTCTTTGGTGCCTGCAGCTGGGGCTTGATGAGAGAGAGTGAAACGGAGCCGGCGGAGTCATCCAGAGAGCTGGTGTCTGCGTGGTAGCCTGGGCTTTCAACACTTACAGAGGGCACCGGAGATGATCTGAGTTTGTTTTTCTGGTTTTCCTCGCTTAGAGCCGAGGCGTTATCGGGGGAAGATTCGCCTGGAATAAGAATCTCTGCCAGATCTCGTGAGCGTCGTTTCATTTTGCTGTGGAGGGAATATGAGCGGTTTGGAGGAGGCGGAGCTCGCTTGGACTTCTTGACAGAGAGGCTACGCACAAACTGCCCATCTTTCTTAACCTTGTCTTCGTTACTAATAATCTTACTGTTAGGGGTGCCATTAGATGTACATGTGGAGGAAAGAGCTTTGCCCTCCAGAGCAGAAGAATCCTCATTCTGAGGCCGCTTTTGTCTGGGGGTGCTGCTGCTAGAGATGGTTGAAGAGTCTGATACCAAAGTCTCGGAAGATGCGGAATTGCTCCAACAGGAGCTGTCGGAGAAGTTGGGAACGTAGCGGGAAGCAGAGGTGATGTTTGAGGAAGTGGTTCTGGTTGAAGAAGCTCTAGAGGAGGCACGGGAGGGAGCTGGACTGGACAGCTGCAGGCTGCTCTTGCTGACGGTGCGCACACTGTTGCGACTCCGTCCGCGGCTGATTTCCACCACCTCGATGGAGGGTGGCAGCACGGCGTTGGGAATAATTTTGGACATGTAAGCAGCTTGAGGAGACATAGACATGACGGGGCTAGGTGGATGCTGCTGGAGGCTGGAGCCGGTCGTCAGCCAGGGGACTGCCAAGGAATGAGGTCTCAGTCCGCCCTCCAAGTTTGGACCCAGACGATGCAGCAGAGCCAGGTCGTCCCTATGGCCAGCATGGGGAGCACCGAGCTGCTCCACTTTATCTTTGCTGAGAGGATGGAGGATGTCAGCAGCTGCGAGGCTGGCGCTCATTTCCTTTGCTGCCTCCGCTGCGTGTTCTGGCCTGTCAGTAGTTGGGCTGATATCAGCGTTACCGTTGTGAAGCTGTTCCTCATCCAAAGTCTGACTCAGCATCCAGCCACTTCTGTCAAGGCCTGATGGAAAAACCCCAGAGGAGTTGGTACAATTTGGCATTAATGATTAAGAAAATATCAAACATCTATAGCAAAATTATCCGTTTCTAATAGACAGATAGATATTACAAATGGATATTTTTATTTAATTTTGCATACCCAACTCTCTCTGAACATGTTTTGGGATCCCCACAACTGCTCTCCTGTGTCTTCTCCTCGTCTTGGTCTTTTCTGATTTTTTCCCAGAGTTCAATGGTCTGAAAGTTGATCCTAGATAAACAATAGTATTTATGAGAAGGTGATGTTAACAATACACAAACAGCTTTGGTAAATCTTTATTTAACGTCCAATACATTAATAAAATGTTAATACATTACCATGTAATGTGCTATAAAGCTGAGTAGTATATACAAATGGAGTATTTATTGTTCAACCAACTATTTCAAATACAAATAAATTAATTTTATTACTGTATGTTAGAAGTCCTTAAATAAAAATCTAATAATATTAATCAGCTCTTAATGTCCACAAATCTTTTGTGCACATGAGAAAAAGAGAGGAATAAATGAAGTTACCTTGTCTGGTGAGTCCGGAGCGGGAGGATCTTACAGAAGCAGACGATTGCATAGAGACGACAGAGGACGAATCAGGAATGGTGCTGTCGGTCACAAACCCTCCACCTTCCCCATCTGTTTGGGTCGTCATTGCCGACTGGCAAAATGAGAGAAACAGTCATAAGCGTGGAGGAAGGAACTACTCTACTTCTACTACAACTGTGCATTCGCTGTGTATGTAGAACTTACAATTGTGCTTTCATTATCCTGGTACTCCACCCCATTACTGGTTTCTGCAAAGAGTGAAACATTTAACTTTTCAAAGCAGATCCAAACACATAACTGTGATAACATCATTCATTTAAAAAAATCATTTACACCCTGCAGGTAGTTAAGATTTCAATGAAAAGGCTGGGATTTCCTACCCTCCTGCAGCATCATTTTCAGTCCTTCCAGGGCCTCAGTGTGGAGGTCCTCCAGGTACTTGGGCCTGCTTGCCTCAATGAAGACGTTCTCCTGGAATAATGGAGGTACGGGGGTCTTGCCATCATCATCTCGCTTTGGAACAGCTTGAAGCAAAGAAATGGAGGAAGAGGGGGTTAATTTAAAGCTTTACAGTAACAGGAGTTAAGGGAAGCCTTCAGGTGTCTGTCAGGGGCATTTAAGTACAGGAATGGCACATTTGTTTGAGATTTAACACATAACAGTATGAATTACATGGGCTGAACTCCTCTGCCCTCTTATGAGGGATTAATCTTCTCCGACTTTAACAAATACTCTAAAGAGGGGATTACTGTATCAAAAATCTGCCACCGGCAACATATGCTGGCACACTTTCCAGCTTACGTATGATTTGACGAGATAGTGAGGTCATTTATTAGATTATTGTCTTTTGAACCACAATGTACACCACTCAGGTTTTCTTTTATAAACTAATTATAAAATTCCTGAAATACCAGAGTTTAAGAGGTTTTCCTTCACATAAAGACATAATTTGATTATTGCATTGTCCTCACACTTCCAGGGTACAGCCTGGGATCACCTGTAAGCCTGCTATAGCACTTTTATGCAATAGTGACAGCTGCTCTACATTTAGTCGCTCTCTTGTCTGCACCGTGGCGGTAAGCACATGCTGGAATTAGCCTCCGCAACCACGTGCTTGGTGACTGCTGCTAATTTTTACTTTTTTCCGTAACAATATTATGGAATGCTTTGATCAGTAAGCTATGCAAACTTAAATGAATGTTTTTGTCATGTGAATCCCAGCATCATTCCAAACAGCAGATTAAACACTAAAAACGGTGGTTTTCATAGTTTACAGTGACAGTAAATGACAAAAGTTAATTCTGTTGCTATTCAAGCAGAGCCACATGATCAAAACTGTTGTGGTTGTGGATAATTAATAAAGATGTTTCAGCATTTTTGGCACAATTGGCCAGACTCAAACACTAATTTACTTAACAAGTGCTGTTTTAACTCACCTTTCCTCTTTAAAATTGTTGGAAAGCAGTACAAACTAGAGCCCGAGTCTCTAGTTATGAGCACCACCATCTCCTGTCTTTTATCTTGTAAAAGTTATCCAAAAGTCCACCAAAAAATATGGTCAATAAATCTTTTTAAGTCAGTAGACTACAGTCTCTCATCCCAGAACAACAGGATCAGATTGTTTTGATCAAGTTGTTATTGTCAGTTTCCATCGAGCCGAGTAAAGAATGGCTCTTCAGCCAATAGACAATCAGAGCTCAAGCGCTAATCCTCAGCAGCCTAATTCCTGCCATCCCTCTCTGTTATCAAACGGGTACCCAGCATCTCACTGTTGCTCCCCATCCCCAGGCATGCTTGCCCCGGATTGGTCCGATCAAATTAATATCAAACGTAAACATTGCAGGAAAGAGAAAGCAGGGGATTTTCAGGGATTTGAGGTACAAGTGCATTGAGGGTGCACTGATCAACAGCTTTAGCTCTGTAAATAATTACAACTATATGGCTTTGTTAAATTATACACCGTTCTGAGAATGTAATTTGATTAATATAGTAAATTTCTAAATTTCTCAAACTTCATTAAGAAGCATGAAACTCTACACTTTTGCCACAAGGGGGAGTAAGTGAATAGAAATGATCTACTGTTAAAACAAGATTAAAAACATGTTTTAAAAGAGGCAAGAGCACATGGTCACAAGTGAAAAAAAATCCCTTTTGTTTTCAGAAACACATCATTAACTTTGTTAAAACAGAAAAAGACTGGTTTTGATTTTCCTTGTCTGGAAAAGGTAGATAAACTTTTTTTTTTAAAACAAATTGCTAAACAAAACTAAACGCAAATATCTGTTATGATGAGTACCGAAAATGTGATCGTTTAAAAATAATCTATCATCAGGACACTGCAAAGTAATATGCTGCAACTGTGGGGTTTGTCCACTTCCTTGTGTGCCGAGCAGACATGACATGGAATGTATGACATCTGAGCAAATGGAAAACATTCCCATGGTTGTGATCCTGCCGAGTGAGTCAGACAAAAGCAGTTTACAAAGAGAAGAGTAGAAAAATAAATGACATGTAGCTCAAACCCCTAGTAACAAGAAAAAAAGCAACACAAGTTCAACAGGATTAGCTGCTAAAGTGGAAGCTTCAGCCCACATCTGTAAATAGAAAACTGATGAGCATAATGAAGTTAAGTCAGTCCAGGACAACATTTCACTAGTTACCATGACAGTATGCACTCAACTGGAGAAGCCTGTGGTGGCTGGGTGGGGTGTGAATGCACATTAACAAGGGGGGCCACATTATCTCTGGTCCTGCAGTCACTTTGTAATTGTATCCATATTAATGACCCCATCTGTCCCTGCTGGATTGTGCAAAAGCTGAAGCATTAACAGTCCACCAAACTGATGTTTACATCTCAGATTGGAATACTAGGTCTAATGGATTTGATGCCATGTGACCATTTTATTCAAGTTTCAGACTTTCAGAATTCAGTCATTTGTAAATAATGGTGGATTTAAATCAGAAAAAAAGATTTTTAAAAAGAAGCAGATAGCAAGCCACCTTTGTATCAGATAAGTTCTCTGGAATTTAACAAAGACAGAAGGGCTCAGTAAATCTGCTGCATCAACAAATAGTGTAAACATATGGGGAAGTGTTTATGACAAGAATTCAGGACAGTCATATGTCAGTCATGGCTATCCTTTTCATGTCTGTAAAGTGTTTTATTTCCATTAAAAACTAAATTAAAAGAAATAAAAATAAAAATACTTTGGACTTTTCAGGCAAAAATGGAATCAAATATTGACTTTTTCAAAATAAAAAAAACCCACACATTTTAGTCATTTAAAAAAGTTTGCTTGGTATGTTTTGAAATAAAATAATGTAAAAAATGATAAAAACACTAAAGGCATGTTTTAAGAAAACACTATGTGTATAAAGAGTATAAATGTAGAAGTACAATGTTCAGGAATTAACAACGGCAACGTGATGTAAGGGGAGCATTTAGCGGGTGTGGAAAAAGGATAAGAGGCTGTAGAAAACCAGAGGGGGCCGTGGGGCCTTGCTGATGAGGCCAGCTAGCAAAACGAATCGCCTCTGGTAGCGTGTCTTGATGGACCACAATCTCCTACCAGGGGCAAATAACTCAAGGGTGGGACAATATTT
Organism: Craterocephalus stercusmuscarum; assembly: GCA_037177115.1. Classification (NCBI taxonomy): domain Eukaryota; kingdom Metazoa; phylum Chordata; class Actinopteri; order Atheriniformes; family Atherinidae; genus Craterocephalus; species Craterocephalus stercusmuscarum. Next base: position 7,896,503 of record JBBDHI010000021.1, read on the forward strand.
CTTAGGTGACATGTCGAGATCCCAGAGATCTGATCTGATCAATTGTTCTGCAGCAGGCAGGATACTGCAGTCTACCCGCATCTTAAACATCGGCAGTTTTGATGTGGGAATCAAACAATGCCCACACACCTAACGTTGCTGCCCTAACTTGCCCCTTTCTCTTGTTTTGCACAGTCTGGCAGACAACCATGCAGCTTAAGCTTCTCTAATCAGCACAAGCCTAACTGAACGCTCCATGATGACAGTGGAAAAAGGCTGAAGGCTCTTGCCTCTAAAATAAAGAACCAATCCTGGACAAGTGTTAATGCATCAGCTTGTGTGCTCCGCTGACCGTTTGCACTGAATTAAATATCAACATCATGGCAGAAAGAAAGGAATAGACAAGTGTGGTGTGACAAGGTTTGCAATCCAGGTAACAGGTATACCTGCATCATGTGGCATGCAAGGTTACACACTTCATCACTGTCAGACAACACAGTTAGAGCACCAGGAAACCAGCATGTATCAGATTCCTCCAAAAATATACCGGATCCACAATGAGCACAAAGCATACCGATTATTTTGCAGGTGGTCTCTTTTCACATTATTTATATTATAACATTGGTTATGAAACTTTCCCACAATCGCAATCGATCATTTTACAGAATCTGTGGGACAAGAAGACGACGACAACTGTTATAATAGGTTCTGGGAAACAAATCAATTAAAATTATATTATGTGCAGAAGAATGGAAAATATTCAGGCCTGCTTGAGCCTGCTTTATTTAAGTACCATTTTGCCACAGGCTCCTACTCTATATGTGACTAAAGACAATAAAACAGTGTTAAAGTTAGACTGGAATTACCACCTTGCGGCTGTAGGTGTCTGCCAACTCGACTAGATGTGTTTCACTTCCAAGTCTGTCCAAGTTTGTATGAAAACAGGACACATGGCAGTAGGCAGTGCCTAAAATATGGACATTCTTATAGACTTGAAAATACAGCTACTTCACAGGAAGCACAAAATATTCATCAGTCTGCACTTCTGTTGTCTGACCAAATTTTAAAAATGGCAATAACAATCGTGTATATATAAGTTATATTTGAAGAGTCCTTTTCCAAAAGGCTGTAAATCCATTTTAATAGTTAACATTTTAGGTATAGAATGATATTTTATTCCTAGACTTTACACTGGTTTGTATGGGGAACTTTCCAGTCCATTTAAACATGTTTTAAATGTTGATGCATAGCAAATAGGGGTGGGAATTGCTAAGTTTTTATCAATATCAATGCCATTGTCAATTCTGCCAATCAATTCAATTCCTTATCAATTCCGGAGTAGTTCATTGAATGGCAAAAAATCGGCATGTCTGTGCCTGTCATCTTCCCTTTCATCTAAA
>JBBDHI010000021.1:7942225-7957051 GCA_037177115.1 Craterocephalus stercusmuscarum
CGTGATTCTTCGATATTGCAGATTTTTGTGGAGAAAAACAAAAAATGTTACAAAAAATCTTATTGTTATATTTTTTTCCCTTAATTTCAATAAGGAAAAAACAACACAGTATCCAGACCAACATTCTGGTACTATAATGCTCGACAAGACAAGAAAATAAATAAATAAATAAATAAAATGAAAAAAAAAAAAAAACCTATTTCAAATTTGTTTGGAAAAAAAAATCGATTTTAGAATTGTGTATTAAAAAATCAGGATATTGTATTATTTTTTTCGAAAAAAGGTCGATTTTAGAATTGTGAAATAAAAATTACGATATTCAATTTTTCAATTGGATTTTCCCACCCCAAGTAATCATACCATGATCTACGTGGAAGTCCTCCACCGCACATTAAATTTAACGGTAGCTTGTCTTTCCCACAGATTCGGGATGTATATTCCATTCTTCTGGCTGAGCTGCGACTTCCGGCGAGCAGGCTCTCTCTCCCCCATCACTAGCATCGGCTCCAAAGAGGTTGGCAGCGTGAGCAGAGGCAAAGACTACCTGACTGTGCTGAAGGAGACGTGGAAACAGCACACCAGCCAGCTGTATGGGGTCCAGGCCATGCCCACTCACGCCTGCTGCCTTTCCCCAGACCTCATCCGCAAGGAGGTGGAATACCTGAAGATGGATTTTAACTGGAGGATGAAGGAAGTGCTGGTCAACTCGATGCTCAGTGCATACTATGTTGCATTTGTACCTGTATGGTTTGTAAAGGTAAGAAGTGTGACTAAAGTCTTGAATACATTTTTAAACATGATTTCTTTGGGGTTAATGTTTTAATGTTTTCTGCCTCCTTATCCTCCCTCAGAGCACCCAGTATGTAGATAAGCGGTGGTCTTGTGAGCTGTTTATATTGGTGTCAGTCAGTACGTCCGTCATACTCATGAGGCACTTGTTGCCTCCACGATACTGTGACCTGCTTCACAAAGCTGCAGCTCACCTCGGCTGCTGGCAGAAAGTAGACCCCTCACTCTGCTCCAACGTCCTTCAGCACATGTATGTACCCCTTTTCGCTTATCACTGAGTTTTAGGTCAGGACAGACTAATTTTAGTCTATCTCAGAACTCACTGTTCTTCCTCTTTTTGCACAGATGGACTGAAGAGTACATGTGGCCGCAGGGAGTCCTGGTAAAACATAATAAGAATGTTTATAAAGCCATGGGCCACTATAATGTTGCAGTCCCGTCAGATGTGTCCCATTATCGCTTCTATGTAAGTATTCAAACATCAACAGATCCTTGTTTAATCTATATTAATCATATTATTCTGCTTATACGGATTAGATCTCATTGTTGGCCACCTTCTGTCACATTCCTTTTTCTAGTTCTTCTTCAACAAGCCTTTACGAATATTGAACATACTCATCATCCTAGAAGGTGCCATGATATTCTACCAGCTCTACTCGTTGATATGCTCAGAGAAGTGGCATCAGACGATATCGCTGGCCCTGATTCTATTCAGCAACTACTACGCCTTCTTCAAGCTCCTCAGAGACAGAATAGTCCTAGGAAAGGCATACTCGCACCCGAACAGCTCATCAGACCAGAAAGTCAGTTAAGACTGCAGCTACAGTCGGTCATACTTGTTTTGGAGCAAAACAAACATGCAAAACATTTTTTTCTACAAAATGCATTTTGTGTCACGTTTTTTGTTCTGAAATGCCATAATAAAAAAGAAATATTTTTGTATTACTTTAAAAAATGTTGTTTTATTTTGTCATAATTTGCATTATTTAACTAGACAATGTCAGATTGTTGTCAATACACAGTAGTGTAGGAATATACTGTTTTGAATAAGTATACAGTTACTAGGGCTGGGCGACATGAACCAGTTTTCATATCACAATCATTTTTTCCTTCAACATGATATACGATATATATCTGAATTTTTTTGGTCAAGTAAACAAAGACAGTTTGAATTACGGTCTATAATGCCAAATGCACTTTTATTAAGGATCAGAAGCACATGTGCATTAAAATATTTGACTGAAATTAAAGTAGATGTATGTTGAAACAATAGAAAATACTTTTCAATTATAACAAAGATACAGCTGTGCAAAATGTTAAAAAAGATATTTTTAACTGAAAACAAGCTAACTCAATATAAACGATATTGTGTGACAAAGTCTCGATAAATATGAAAATCCTGATATATTGCCCAGCTCTAACAGTCACTTCACATAGTTATAGGATGATGTCAAGCATGTGGAAAAGAAGTAAGAGTGTTTTACTGTAGTGGCAACAACTCCCAAAGGCAGGCCAGAGTTCACCTTTGTTTCTCCTCAGAAAAATCAATGGAAACACTCGGGCATTAAGATTGGAACCACAGAAGCAATCATTCCAACGTGCAGAATTGCTCTTCAAAGGCTGCACATTAATTATTAACAAAGGAAACATAATCTTGTTTTCCCTGGTAGTGTGTGTCTGGCATGGTCTCGTTGGGCATTAATAAGTGGAGATAACACTTGTTGCATCATCAGGGGTGTTTCCTCTGACTTTGATCTCATCACTACAAATAACAGGAAACATTTCTATTATTTTAGCAGAATGGCAGAGTGGCAATTGAATTTTTCTTTAAACAAGTGTCCATGCCATAGGAAAAGTAAAAAGATAAAAGTGGAGGATCTCCTATTTGCAGAGAAGTGATATTTCAAAATGTAAATGAATGGATAAGGATTGTGAAGTGAAGGTAGATGGAGAACCCTGGCGCCATCATGTGGCCAGTTATAGAAACTTCAAGTCAATAGCAAATGCACTGTCAAATTCTGATATAAATTATGATATAAGATATTTATGTTGATGGATATTTGCTTTGAGCCATCATCATCTGACGAATGCCTTTATCGGTCTGATCTGAGACCAGCAGGCTGCTCTTCCTTTTACAAGGCGGGGTGGACTGGCCCTTTAAGAGGGATAAAGACAACAGCTCCGCACGAGCCGTGCGCGTCGATCCCGCGAGTTACATTTCATCAGTAATTTTCTCAGCAGCTGCCGCGGGAATCGTTCGACTCTGTCGTGGTTTATAAAAGGTTTTATTTATCCCAAGTGTACTTAAATGTTTTAAAACAAAAGAGGAGAAATGCGACGCTGTGGCGTGCCGGTTGGCTCTGTGGTGCGTAATTGATTCGGTAAGTCTCATTTGTGTTATCCGCAGACGATAAATCTGTTCACACCTGCCACGCCGGGTTTTATTTGATTATACAACAAATATCTGTCCACGTATTGTTCTTTACAATTTCTTCAGTGGGAATATAGCCTCTGCAGAAGACAAATTGAGCGTCCAAAGTTGCCATTGTGTATTATTGTAGTGGCCATCTTTGGATTGTACTTTGAAGATACACTGGCGCAGTATTGAGATGAACAGGATTATAAATGCGTTTCCCCCCCCTCATTCTTTATGATCGGGATCAAGACCTCTTAGACCAATAATATAGCTAGTGTGGTCATATTTTGCGGTATTGGCACTTAGCTGAATCAAGCTGTCTTCTCCTTTTAATTGTCTAGTTGTATGGCACTAAAAACCCCGCCAGACAGCTCAGACTAGAATAACCAAGTGCAATGTGGCACATGTTTTACATACAACCAATATGTGAATATCATCAATAAATCATTACATTTATTAATGACTATGTGCAAGTTAACACATTTGAACTCCTTTATCTTTCTATGCAAAACCCCAAATAATAGTGCAGTGCATTGATGCATTATCCAGCCATTTAAAAGCTCCTTGGTATCATATTACTGGCTCTAAGGAGTGCAGATGTTATTGCAGCGATCAGCTGACTGTGTACCACTCAGTTGTGATGGACGGAGACCTAATTGCTGTTGAGTTTTAATGGGTTCCTGGATTTATTTTTTGTCTGAAAACGTATTTAAAACATGTTTATTGTATAGCAATTTGCATATTCTCCAAGGATTTTGACTAAAACATCTGCAGGCTGCTTTTACACTTAAACAAAACAACTAAATTATATCAATTGACTTCCTTTACTAATGTGCTTTCTGAATATGTCATTTTTCCTCTGTGACACATACGGCTGTGATTGTTTGGTGATTACAGCAACCCAAAATGGCCCGCATGCAGAATCCTGGACTGCAGTACTCTTATTGGCACAGAGTCTGAGACGGTGAAGATGGCTGCTGGTTTCAACTTCCTACCTTTGTTTTTTCAGGATGTCCTGCACACCAGTCTGGCTGTGCAACCTCCTCTTGACAGGTCCCTAAGGGAGCTTCACTAACAACAAGAAAGAGGTGGGGGGGGGGGGACCCAGGTCATTCATGGAAGACAAGCGGAAGAAACGCAGCCCCAAGGTGTCTCTCCCTCAGCCCCCTCCTCCACCTATCAACCCCCGCAAGCTCTCTGTCCTGCCTGCCAGCAAAAGTGCTACCTTTTCTCTTGGCCTGCCGCAGCCTCCCTCCCCTAAGAACAGAAACAAGTACAAAAGATCCATTGGAGCTCCGGGACAGCCGAAGGAGGTGTTCACGGCTGTTGTAGCTCCTCCAAAGACCACCAGGTTTGTGTCTTTACTTAACCTAAAATTACAACATGAAAAACAGCTAGAGAGACAGTCGAACAAATGGGTGTAGCATGTGTGGATCTATGTTGCCTTAAATTACTCCCCAACAAAAACAAAGCTAACAGTTGTCACGTTTCCTGCCTGTCAGACCGCACAGGGAGAAGCCTAGAGCCCCACAGCCGGCAGGGCCAAGTAAAGTGGTTCAGTCTTCCCCCCTGCAGCACTCCTTCCTCACAGACGTCTCAGATGTGAGAGAGATGGAAGGAGGCCTCCTCAACCTTCTCAACGACTTCCACTCAGGCAAATTACAGGCTTTTGGTAAGATGACCTTGAAGCGAGAGACCTCTAAGGGAATATTCTGTTACAGGTTGAAAATAAAAGACAAAGGGCTTTATTACATGAATCTGACTGAAATCAAATAACTGTGGAGCTATTTTTAAGAATCTGTTGTAATGGAAATACTTCTGACTTTGCTGCAAAGAAAAGAAATCTGTCAGCGTTGCATCGCTCTGTGTCTTATTTCCAGGTAAGGTCTGCTCCTTTGAGCAGCTGGAACATGTACGTGAGATGCAGGAGAAGCTGGCGCGGCTGCACTTCAGCCTCGACAGTCATGTGGAGGAGCTTTCCGAGGACCAGAGGAAGTGTGCTTCAGACCACAACCTGGAACACCTGCTCTGCAACGTAAGCCTGAGTTACAGCTGCAGTGGGTTGAGGGGGTGACACACATCTGTTTTCACTAGGGCTCTGCTCCAGAAGGCAGGTTTTACCAAACAGACATGACCCTGATCTGAGATGAAAACTGTTTTTTGGTTTAACAACTAATTATAGTTTAATCAATTTTGTGAGTTTCACACATAACTATATGGCTATTATATAAAAAAAGAGTTAAAACTCATGCTGCAGATCAACATGTAGATAGAGTAAGAGCTTAGAAAGTAGCCAGTGTGCTAATATAGGTTTTCAAGCAGTATACTTCACTCATGCATATATATGACTTGGATGGTTAAAAATAAATATACTGCTTTATTTTTTATTTTAAATACTCTAAATTAGCTATACCCAGATGAGAGGTGTTCAAACATATGTTTGACTTTCATATTCTAAATGAAATACATTTTTTACAAACCAATGGAAAATGGACAACAAATGGAGAAGTTTTGCTCATTTGCATTTAATTTCGCCAAGTTTGAATATTTCTGCAGGGCATGCTGTTGAACACAAATTATTTTTTGTTCCATCACAGTGTTCCTCACCTGGAAACATTTACAATATTTCCATATTCTAATTATGACAAGGGTATCCAGTCCATACTATCTGATTGTTTATCAGTATTTTAGTGCAGGGGGAGGCAGCTGAAAACCCGACAGCTGACTCAGCTCCCATCAGTCCGTTATACAGGACATTGATCTGATGATAGATCAGTACACTACTGCAAATTAATGCTTTCTAAAGTGTGAAGATAAAGATGAATAAATTAAATGGAGCATTGAATAGCTTCTTCATATAAACACAAATGGAAGAGATGTCATTTTCATCTTATAATGGGGTCACGAAGAAGTATAAATCAATGTGAGGGATTCAGGGTCGGAAACAGCTGCTATTCTTTGAGCAAAAAGCTTCCTGAGCCTAGAAGCAGAAGCTATTCTTGTTGTTTTTAAACTAAAGCAATGTTTAAAAGTGCAAGAAGAGGGAACATTCCTGTTTGACACAAAGGGCAAATAATTATATTTACATCTTGGTACATGTTGGATGGATAAACATTAAGCCATCTCACGTAAACACTGAATGTATCTGTGAAAGATCACTGAGTGAAAAGTTAAACTAGGGTCTTAGATTCTTTAACAGGAGAACAATTTTGTTGAGGAAAATCAGTCTGCATGCAGAAAAGCCTCACAGTTACCATAGAAACTCAGTTAGGGTACCTCTCTTTCTAAAACAGAAAATCAAAGTGTTTGTTAAACTTGATTTCAGAACAGGTAATAAATCAATTTTTATTTTTTCCACTATTCAGTAACTTGTAATAAGCTGTCTGCAGTACAAAAGCTGGACAAACCAGTGAACATGGTTTTACATAAAGTTTATTTATCATCATATGAATGTAATATGAGCCAAATTAAATTCTAGCATCTTTAAAAGTGAGATATGTTGTCGCACAAGCGATGTGCAGATTCCGACAGCGTTTCTATTGTTGGTGTGTTGTGCGGCTCTTAGTAACCCACGCCTTGGGTTGGTATGCTCACTGCAGGGAGGTCTGTGTGAGGGAGGTGAGAAAAAGCCTTCTGCTTATTACAGATACTGCTGCCTGGAATACTTGTGAACTGTGTCACGGCTGGATAATTGCACCTCAAAGCAGACAGGCTGTAAAAGAGACTGTCCTTTCTGTAGACAAGAGACGAAGCTGATGATTTGATTCTGGAAACACTGCTGATGACAGTTTGAAATATTGACCCAACACACAAAAGCTGTTATGCAATGTAGAATTCAGAGATTAACGTCCTGTAACGACCACACTATGTTCTATTTTTGGCTGCTTATTTCCACTGCACCTCTCATCCGTTTACTTGTTTCCACAGCTGGAGGAGCTCAGCACGTCCATGTATCCTTTCCTGACAGGACAGCTGCTTATTTAGGAGAATCACAGAAGTAGATGGTGGCTTTCAGTGATGTCTTTTTACTTCAGATTCCCCCCCTGTTTTCCTTAACATGTCTGCGTTTAGACAAAAACTCCATCTGGCTGAGAACCAGGACCTGCCCAAAACATCTGGTCCCTGACGTAGCGAGGTGCTCAAGATGGCGACCAAACTCTCATCTTCTCCCAACATCTAACAACATGGCATTGATCCAGCTGCCTTAGTAACAGAGTGGAAAGATCCACAGGACTACGGGCTATTTTTCCATTTGGTTGGCGAAGCTGAAGGAACATTTCAGAGCCTGAAGGCGGCAGAGCATTAAATGAATCCTCGACCAGAATCATAAACCCCTCATACATAGCACAAAAAAAAGCAGGATGCTTTACTGGACTGGAATCTGATTGAATTCATTTGAGTTTTGGGACATTTTATTACACCATGGCTTCAGTTGGTTGTTACATCATTCAAGCAAGTGAGTCCATTAGATCTCAGATTTCTTTATCAAAAAGCACATTTTGTGAGATCTCATGCATTTATACTTAATTTCATATTTTTATGACTGATCTGCTTCATTTTAGAGAGCGCATGTTCAATACCAGTCGAAGGTTTGGACACTTTCCCGTCAAATCTGATGGGAAAGAGTGTCCAAACTTTTTATTGATACTGTATGTTAATGCAAAGCTATGAAAGCTGGATCATATTTAAGTAGCAAACCTATTTGGCCCTTTAACAACACTGTTCAGCTGTGAAGTTTTGCTACTATTCTAAAAGCCTTCCCTCTTTTTTATATATTTGCTTAAACTTTGTTACTAGAAAAAAGATTGGGTTTGGAGACCTAGTGTTTAAAATGTCTGATTACATGTACTGTACATTGAGATAATGTTCTGATTGTGTAGAGCTCGGATACAGTGTTTGTTGACCAGACGGTCTTGTGGCTTATATTTCACTGAGATCCCGTTGCAGCAGCCTTCCATGCTACTGAAATGCCGTCCGCATAGGTTGGACAGGCCGTGTGCACAGTTTAATGCAGGAAAACTTCTTTTATCCAAGTGTGCTGGTGTTTCTTGACAATGCTATAAAAAATGGCAGCTACTTTCATAGTTAAAATGTTATTGATTTATTATTGTTTATTTAAAGCCCTGCTACTTGGGTTACTATATTCCCTTCCCGACAAGCCAATTGTTATTAACTTTAGTGAGAAAACACTGGATTTAGGTGTTGCTGCGGCTTGTTCAAGGCCTTGTATAATGTGCAAGGCATTTCTGAGTCTGGCTGCTTCAAGATTCTGAGGTTGCTTAGAAATAAAGAGGGGCTATCGCCTGAAGACGAGCCATCATTGGCTTCACACATCATGATTTAAACAATACATTCAGAGAATTTAAAGTAAAAACCCTATCAATCTCATGTGCATCCTGCAACTTAACTCATTAATAAAGACCATTTCTGTAACTTTAAGGGCAAATGTTATGTTTTTTGGATTTCACTCACCCCAACATGATCCACTCACTCACTTTTCATTTGCCCTTGGTTTTTGTTTGTTTCCCGCATTTTTTTCTGCGGTAAAAAAAAAGAAAAAAAAGAAAAGAAAAGCAAAAAGCCTACTAAATTAATATCAGTCTTTCAGAGCTTAAATGAGACACGAGTTAGTTTTAAAGAAATAGAACTGTTTATTCATAAATCTCTTTCTTCTTGTTCACAAACAAGGTCAATATAATTTAACAACAGTTGAGTTAAAAGGCTACTTGAAAACTGGCACTATACGGAGACAGAAACAGACCAGAGCCTTTACTGTTTCTCAGGCAACCGCAGGAGTAAAACTCCTTTTTCTTTCATTCAGCTCCTATTGAGTAGGAGTACTCCAAAACTGACCTTGATCTAGGCATCCATAGACAAACATCTCCAACGAAAATACAAATGGCTTCTATTACGCCATGGAATTTTGGTCATGCAAAAAACAAAAACATTACCAACTCAGCACATCAATTATATGACTTAAACCTTTACACAATAGATAAATTATACCTGTACCATCATACAGCATACATACAGATTAAACTAATACTGTGCAAATACACATTTGAACTGTACAAAAAGTGTTTTGTACTATTCTTGTTTATCTAATTTCACAAATTTTCAACTACGTAAGACATTTAGAAAAATATCACATCACATCTGATGAAACGGCAAAAATATACACCTTTCGAGTCCCTGTCTTCCTCTACATTTTGTGCATTTCAGTTTTACATTCTGCAATAGTGTCTATGATTTGTCAACAGTACTTGTGGAGGAAAAAAAGCAATGACAATAAGCTACTTTTTCAAAGTGCAAAGAGAGCAAGTTGAGTATATGTAAGACCTGATGTCGGTGTGTTACAATGCTTCTGTAGCAGAGGAAATCTCACTGAGATAATAAAAAAAGTTCCAAATTTTTAAGGACGTTCTTATTGATATGAAAGTGCAGGCACTATAAGAAATGTAGAACATCTCCGTCTTCAAGTAAGGTCAGTGTTAATGTTCGCTTCCAACATTTGGTCATGTTTTCATTCTGCTCTATTTTAAGCTAAGGTCCTCAAGACCTCATTTAAACTCTTATGGACACTGGCAGGCTGGGAGGCAGCACACTCACTCAGGCTCGGCCCCATCTGGGCATAAAGGGCTTGGCACAGGTTGGCCGTTGCTCCCCTCACGCTGCCGACCCTGCCGTAAATAGTGCCGCTGTGGGTGGAGGTGCCCAGGAGATGCCACAGCAAGGGCAACACTTTCTGCTCCACCACTTGGGGCTTGCGAGGATAGAGCTCTGTCACAAGGCCTGGATATAGAAAAGGAGAAAACAAAGTGAATTCAGAAGAATCAGAAGCTGTGGCCAGATTATAATGTTTGGAAGTGTTAGATCAGATGTACCTGCAACTTTTTCGATGAGGTCCACCTTTGCTTTGCCACTTAGAAACTGTGCCTTGGTGCAGAAAGGCTGAAGAAGTAGTAAGCTGTCTGTGAAGAGGAAACAAACAAACAAAAAGCTAAACAGAGACCAATGCTGATATTCAAATTTACTTTCAATTCCACTTAATCAAAATGATTACCAAGATTTAAGATTAGTGCATTGATTGCTCCGATAGCAGCAGAGTAGATGGCATTGTTTTTGGAGTTGAGGTGATTGTCAACGATTGCTGGGACCAGGATGTTGACCACTTGGGACATGTTATCCTTTAACAAGTAGATGATTTTCGGTAGAGACTCCAGGGCGTAAAGGTTGACCTTACTGTTAGACTCCTGCAGTCTGGCTTTAAAGGCATCGAACACCTGAATCACAGAAAAGGATAGAGAACTTAGTAAGATGACTGGAAATGGAAAATAACAATGGAAATATTAGTGTTGGAAGAAAAAAAAGAGAGAAAAGCTAGCACTGACTTGGAAAATGCTGTTGATGACCATATTGGGGTTGTGCTGACAATCAGCCACTAGCTCGTCTATTCCTTTGATCCTCTCTCTGAAGTCCTTTGAACCCAGCAGACCTGAGATCTGCTTGATGTATTCGGTTTTGTCTGCAATACTCTGCGTCTGTGATCGACAACTGTAGTTGCTATTAGACTCCCTGTAGATGATTCAAACGGCATCACATAGTTTAACCTGCAATCATTACTCTTCTTGTGTTTATTAGAGTCTGTGAAGCATCTGCAATGCATCACATATGAAATTACTTTAGAGGCATCTCTGCTGCACTGTTTGACATCTACACCCACCTGTTGGTCTGGTTGAGTGGCTCTCTGTTGAGAGATGAGGCCCTGACTGTACCACTGCCTGGGAGGGAGCGTCTCCCTCTGGCTGATTGAGTATCTTGGGGCATCTCACCAAGACCCTAAAACCAAAGCAATCTCAAGATTAGAGCAAAATAACATCTGAAAAGAGGACAAATTTCTTAGTTAACACATAGAGAAACTGTACTTTTGTCTTGAGAGTGAAGACAGTGTCTCTGACGGTCTGCAGGTCTTTGGTGGGGATATATTTCTCCAGTATCTTGTCAAAGTCATGGTGAGATGACAGAGACAGCAGCATTCGACGTCCAAAGTATCTGTGGGGTTAAGCAGTGTAATGAAAACACTAAATCCCTAAATCAAGTTATCTTTGTCTTGTGTTAAGCTGTGCTGCTATATTTAGATGTGCTGTCGAAATGCCAAGCTAGAGAGAGGAAATACTGCAGCCTTGCATCAATTAAATGGTGATTTCAATATTATGTGAATCCCATTACATATGTAGTACAACAAATGCTTTTTATTAAAATTCAATCAACACTTTAAAAAACCGAGTACACTAAACAGCTGCTAAGAGATTTGACATTCATTTGTATTGTTTTTTTCTTATTACTTTTTAGGCCTAAATCTAACCGGATGCCATTATCCGTATTACATATGGATAATAATTAGTCAAAACATCTTCAATGTTAAATTAATTCGTACCACTGAAAATTACACGTGTGATAAAGACATAAGTTAAATGCATGTATGTAAACATGGATAAGATGTGTTGTACAACAACATACCTGGCTTCCTGTGAGGAATCTTGAGAAAGTTTAGAGACTGCAGGTAAGATTCTTTCAGTGAGATCTTTACCCCCAGACAAGAGGCGTGCTGCACCAACTTTCTCAACAAGATTAGCCAAATGTTGAGCTGTGCATTTCCTCACCACTGGGTTAAGGTGGCTATCAGGATAAAACCAAGGAGGAAACAATTCAGCAATTGAACCTATGGTGTGTAAAATTAATTGTTGGGGGAACAACAATGCATCCTAACCTGAGTCCTCCAGTTAGTAAAGCACTGATGCTACGAGTTGGGGTGCAGTGCTGCACCATGCAGTCCAGTGCTGCATCCACATCCTGCCTGATGAAGGCGTTACTCTCGCCAGCCTTCTGCAGTAAAGCTTTAACTGTTCCCTCTAGCTCCTGGTCCATTGCCCTCTGCAGGTGTGTGTACAGGTCACCCAGTGTACACACTGCAACTCTGGACACACCTGACCGCAGGTTCTTCACCTAAATAAAACATTAACTTCATTGATTAATGGAAAGTCTTAAGTACAAAGCAACAAGACAAAGAGATAGTAAAGATATATATCTCATTAAAAGCATTAACTTTTTATAAAGCACTGGAGATTTTGATGGCCCAAACAAGATTTCTAGTTGACCAAATAATATTAAATAGCTTTGGCAATTATTTGATTTCTCTTCTTTTTGTGTGTATACAGATGCTGAGTAATGAAAAGTTTTTTAGAAAGTTGGGTTTTGACTTTTTATTTTACAGGAAACTATAGATCTGCATGGGTTAATCAGAAAGAGATGCATTTCCCAACTCTAACAGCAAGGCTTGAATATTTTGCATCATGGTCAAGCACACAGGAGGGCACTTGTTTCAAAAATGACTTATCAAAAGCAGTAGACACTACATGTAAGACAAGACTTAAAAGATTTACATTACCTCTTGAATGAGAGAAAGAGAAACATCATGAAGTCTGCTTTGAAGTGTGTCTGAGTGGTAGTGGGCCAAAGAGCGCAGGAACATTAGACCCTCGATCTTTTTCTCCCTGAGGAAAAAGAAAAAGGCAAATGTGTAACAGTTTCTCTACCTGTCTGTGTAAAACTCAAGCTCATGAATTGGTTGAAAAGGGGATACATTTTAACTTCATAAAATTACATTCTTCTTGATTTAATGAAAATATCAAGAAACCTCAGATGTGAGCGTTAGTAGAAAGAATGGAAATGTTTCTCACCAGTCCTCAGAGCTCAGCAGCTTGAAACTCTGTGTCAGTGCCAGGTCAGGCTTTGAAAATGGACACAGCTCCGGTGGCTCTGACAGATTTTTCTTGGTGCTCATACTACCGTGGGACAGCTCATCTAAATGACCCATCAGACAGAACAAAACACACAGAATCTCATGTTACATCTCTATCTGTGAAAGCAAGCGGTTAGTGTGGGCGGCGGTGCATTAACAGTATGCTGTCAAAACAAAGCATTGTGGCACTCCATGAGAAAAAAAACAACTTATTCAACCATGCTCTTTTGGTGCCAGCAGTCTAATTAATGTTCCAACATTTTCTATAAACAAAAGACTTTAAGTGCTGCTTCATCTATTTATAATGCAGCAAGATTTTGCTTAATTACCATAACTGTGTGACAAAGAGAAGCAATACGGTGCAACATGATGGAGATTCACATTAACACTTTCTAATACCACAACAGAACGGTAACTCTGACATCTGCAACATGCAACATGCACCGACGTCTAGGAAGTTCTGGGTCTTTAGATCCACTTACCTGAACTGTGGGAAAGCGAGGGTCGGGTTCTGCTGAGGCTAGGTGCCCTTCGAAGACGGGAAAGGGTTTTTGAATTAGGGGGAACTGTAGGAGGGCTTGGGTGATGGGGTGGAGTAAAGCACTTGACTGGACTTTGGGGTCCTGGTGGACTGGTGGGACTGATGGGTGACTCATTAGAGAGAGGATCTGCTTTGGTGGATGTCAACATGCTGCCGTTTAGACGGAAATCTGCAATAGTGAAGATCAGCAATTTAAGTCCATCTCCAAATATCAAAAGCAAACTTAAAAGGAACACTTTCTCTTGCCTTTAATGATTAATTCTCTGTTCTCCTCCGTGGATGAATCAGACAGCATCTGTCTGACACAGTGGCGAATTTTGTCTCTTGACTGGTCGTGACTTAAATGATCCTCTAGTTGGTCCAGACGCTGTAACCGTGTTTTACGCCGGCCCAGCCTCACATCCTTCACCCTCTCCTGCACATGCATTAGCGTAGAACACACCAGGTGACACTTTTGAAACTGGAAACGTTCTATTAAGTATTAGAAAACAACGTGTGACAAAGCATGACTAACTTTAGCCTCATCAGGACGTGGGCTGTCATCACTGTCTAAGTGACTGCTGTAGATGCCGGCTGAGGGATCAGTTGGAGGCTTGGCTGCCAAATCACCCTGCTCAAGTGTCAAAGTGACTCCTGGATGGGTGGAGGATGTTGGCGTGCCAAACATGCCTAAAAAACAGGAGGAGGATATCTGATATAAGTTAAAATAACTTTGAGGTAACTTGAATCTATTGACTGGAAAGGTAGACACCACAGGTTGAACTGCAAAATACAAAAATAATAGGATGCATTTAACTTTCTAAAGAAGTCGATATCATGCTTTCTCTCAAATAAATATAGAGATAATGTTTACATATCAAAGCAGTGCAAACTTGTATCAGTAAACCAATATAAGATTGGGTCTCCTGGAAGGGGTCCATAAAGAAAAAGAAAAGAAAAGAAATCTGTTTTTGTACATTAAGAGGGTATTAAAGCTTTCAAATAGACTCCAAAAGAGACTTCTGAGACTGTAAAATGAGAATTATATGGGTACCTTAAAGTTTTAAGTGTTTTAAAACTTTAATAGGCATAAAGTAAACTAGAAAATGAGGGCTATAAAAAATCTTGTGCTACAACACTGAGTCCAATTAAACAGTAAGTTGTAGCCTTAACTAATCTGGAGAGACTGACCTCTTCCAATTACTCCCTCAGGCATATCTGTGCCTGGTGAATTCCTACTGCTGCTGTGACTCTGTGATCCTAAAACCAAAACAAAAAAACTCATTAAATTACCCTTAA
>JBBDHI010000021.1:7975754-7986084 GCA_037177115.1 Craterocephalus stercusmuscarum
TTTTTCATTTTCATAATTTCCTTTTTTAAGCATGCAAGTCTATCTGTGGATGCAATAACACAAACACCTTAATCACATCCACTTCTAATGGAAAATGTGACTTGTTTAGGTAATTAATTAAAATCTGAGTGCATGCCAAAGTCACAGCTATGTTAGGTTTATGTTTAGTTTAGATGAAGGTCATGAACCACTCACTACAGCTACATGGTACACTGAGAAGGTGTGCTGTAGTCTGTCTCTCAACTTCACTATTTGTTTTATTTTACAATTTGCTTTCTAATGATGTGGTTCACATATTATAATTTCTTGTGAAATTAATTATGCACACATTACTTTATAGAATATATTAAAGATAATTAATATAGAGAATCTCCTGTATCTAGCTCAGGTAGGATATACAGCTTAACTGTGGAGATATACAAAAGTGACCTTTATTTTCCTTTATGGATGAGGCCAAAGTCACACTGCTTTTATCTAACCGTTTAGACGGCTAACTCAGTCTCCCGCCCTTATCTGTGTCTCACTTTTTCAGCTTGTAACAAAACAAAACAACAGCTGCAGCTACATTTTTCTGTAATGAAAAACACTGGAGTATTTTAAGTAGCTCTAAGAGCATTTTTCATCCAAACCAGCCATGTTCAATAAATTTATTACAGTAAATATAATCTATAC
This sequence comes from Craterocephalus stercusmuscarum, assembly GCA_037177115.1. Classification (NCBI taxonomy): domain Eukaryota; kingdom Metazoa; phylum Chordata; class Actinopteri; order Atheriniformes; family Atherinidae; genus Craterocephalus; species Craterocephalus stercusmuscarum. The sequence continues at coordinate 7,976,427 of JBBDHI010000021.1, forward strand.
TTTTTATACCCTTATGAGAGTTTAATAATTATGAGGAATTTAGCTTAAAACAACCAATTATCTATCTACTGAATTATTGACATGATCTTTAAGTTAACATTAATAATAATAATTTTCTTTTCATGGTTATATCTGTAGTAAAAGATGTACAATGTTTCATTAAAGCTAAAAGACAGAAGAATGAAAGTGCATATGATTAAACTTTTAAATTTCATACCTGTGCTGACAGAGAGCCAGATGATAAGGGACATAAGACAGATCCTCTGACCTCCACTGCTGCATGTTGAGAATAACGAAGGGTGGGGGGCCGTGGCAAAAAATCCTCTGAGAAAACTCTCTTAAACCGTCACACCTGTTGAGAGAAAATTTGGCCTGTCAGAGTTTTATAATGGTGCATTGAAATACAGGAAAGAAAACAAATGCTCTTCTTGGGTCTCACCCATGTTCTGAGCAGAGTAGGAGCTTGGGGCAGAAGAACTCATCCACAGCTGACTGAATTGGGTCTCTGTGGGGAAGCTCATTAGGAGGGCTGAAAGAAAAAAAAAAATTATTCGCTCAACTTTGTGGTGGGAAAACATCAATAAAAACCAGCTATGGTCTGTGAGCACCTCACCTGATGTTGATGGTGCTTTTGATGAAATCCTGGAAGCGCACTGGGCAGCTCCAGTTGGTGCACAGGCTCTCCTGTATGGTGGACATGAGGTTTTCCAGGTTCTCTGTGAAGTTCTCATGCTCATTCCCAAACAAGTCGATCTCCAGCGCTGTCTGGTGGATCTCAGAGCGATATTGTCTTTTAGACATCCTGTTCCAGATCCACAGCATCTTCACTGTGGCATAGTCACAGGAGTCCATCAGGTAGAGGAAATGGTCCACAAATTGCTTGCCCAAGAAGACGGCCAGCTCCCTATGAAAGCCCTGGTTGTCCCTCAGAATCACATACAGAATCATCAGGAAGCCATCAATGGTGCAGGTGTTTTTCAGTTGGATTTCCACGTACAGAGGGATGCAGGATAAGGCCTTTCGTCCTGCTTTGATGGTAAAGACACCACCCCAAGGGAGCACAGGCCTCCAGAAGGCGCGGTCTTCTTCATCATTGTTGTTTATGGAGGCACGAATTTCTTCAAACAGCGTTTTAGATCTATAGAGAGACGGTGCATACGAGTTAGCTTCGGTTTAGACTCGGGCCTTTTGACACTGGGTGATTTTAAGTCGTTGGACTTGGACTGAGTCATTTCGAAAGACATAATCGGAAACTGGGGATACACGTCATCGTGCAGTAAATAAACAATGCAAGTCGAGATATCTGCAAGGTAAAAATAAGACCTCGGATGTCTGCTAGCTTTGCAAATTAGCATCTGACATCACATTACCTTTCGGTGTGAAGACAGCTTTCAGCGTCTGAAAATCGCGAGAGGTCTTCTGTGTCGTTCAAAACACTGAATCTACTCTCCATAGCTCTCTATATTTCTTCATGTCTTCCGTGGTACTTAGCGCTTCATATATGAATAGGATTTTCTCGTACTTTCTACTGAATAGCCTAATAGTGGCTGCGTTGCGGGGATCCTAAAAATATATCGTGCATTTCAAGTTGACCTACATAAACATTGGTGTTGGATTTAGGACGATATTTATCTTATTGGCGAATAACCCCACGGCTGCCCTCTGCTGATTCTCCACTAAAATGCATCCAGTTAGCCCCGCCCATTATCCATTTTTTGTGGGTGGTAGATGATAACTCAGAACACTATTGGTCAATAGATTCCACCAACATAATAATATCGTAGAATGATTGGCTGTTACAGTTGACACGTTACCGCTAGCAACGCCCCACCATGTCGCCAAAGTTCAATGGAGAAATTTCGTTCTACGTTCAGTACTATTCCCGAAAGCTCTACGCAAATTTTTCAGCGGTAATGCTGGTTTGGTGAACGAGCACTCCGTTATCATCGCGAGACTCTTTTTGAAGTTTGTGATACTAGTAACACTACCTCTTGGCCACCACGCTCCCCTTCTCGCCAGGCACTGAGCGTCCAGTACACACCATCAGCTCGGAACACGGACTTTTGGACCAAAAATGTCAGCTCAAATCATTAGCGGGAAAGAGGTTTCAGCGTAAGTATAAACTCTTATTTGACACATTTATGGTGCACCATGATGTAATTCACGCTACCACACTTACTAAACGTGTTTGGCTAACTAAGCAGCTAATTTGCAGTTACAATAACTTTACAGTTACAGTTTATCCAAACGAGCCTAACTTCAATCGTGTGCGTTATTTAAATCACAAGAGCGTTTTGAATTTATTTAGTTTTTATTTTCCTTAGCAGCAGCAGTAGTAGTGTCTGTGCTGAGCGCATATTATACTACATTTTAAAGTTGTACATGATGCTGACCTCGAGAATATCTAAAAATGTTTTGGGGAAAATCAAGAACAAATCATAGTAATCTTTCTTTCTTACACAGGATATTAGTTTTCTCATCATGTCAGCATTTACACTAAATATACTTATATATCAACACAAGATTTGTAGTTTAGTTGTGACTGATTAGGTTTGGCCTCTGAGTTTGCGCGTGTGTTGCAGGATTATGCAAGATGTGTGTGGTGGTTGTATCTGAGCTTTGTCCTATTCGTCCGCCGACCTCAAGGTAAAAGGCTGGAAATATCTGAAATGCAACCAGTCTGTGCAAGATCTGCAAACCGCGCACATATCAGGTGTGGATTGCAACAAAAACTTTAGTGTTTCAGATATTTGTGATGAAAGGGGCACATCTTTCCCCCAGCAAGGAGCATGACGCTTCACTGCATGTGCCTGTCACAAGACATGACAACTTGCAGCCTGTTAACTGGCCCTCACTGCACTCATTAGTCAAATTATTTCATGTTGCACAGAAACTAGACAGCCTCTCAGCAGTAAGAGTCTGTTGACATTAACTCTGAAGCTTGATAAAAGCTGCTAGACAAGCGCCTGCAGGATGGAATATGGCCCTAGTTGTTTAGTGACCAGGAAATAGTTTTAGCAGCTAATAATTGATTTAAGAGGTCTTGTTATGATGCAATATGTCGTATGAATTATTGGGTATATTTGGATGAATGAGCCGTTGAGCTTGGAGTTTACCCGAAGAACTGTAATTGTAGTGGCTATTTGACTTTCAAGTGATGCAAGCTTTTCTGGCACAATCCTCCCTATATCTTTGGGAGAATTAATCTACAGTGAGGGGACACAGATAAATAAAGTTATTGGTTGTTTTTGTGTGGTTAAGAAAATGCAATCAGGAAACAGTTTTGTTTGTGACAAAACTCAATGTTTTTTTTTAGTAGATTGTGATAGTCATGAGCTAAAGTCCAGTTGATTTAGTGCTATTGGTGACTTTGATTTGTTCAGTAGGCTTTAACTAATCTTTGTCTCACTGTTGGTTTATTGTCTCACTCTGCATAAAGTACTGGAATGTGTCCCAGTCTCCTGACCATTAAATTAATACAATAAAGGGAAGACTGGGTCCAGAGATAACACACTCTTTTCTTCTTGTTGTAACTAGAATTAACAGCTGGAGTGTGGAAAATCATTACCAGTTTCACAACAAGAAAGCCAGATTGCATGTATCTGGGTAGATAATATGTAACCATTTTAAGTAAACAATGAATGCTGCGTGAATAATTCTTCGATTTGTGATATTAAAAGGCCAGCTTTACTTTTGCCTTGTTATCTCAGGCAGGTGAGGGAGCGTCTAAAGAAGGATGTGGAGCAGATGAAACTCAAGGATCCCAGCTTCAGACCCGGTCTGGTGGTTTTACAGGTAAACTGAATGTAACAGTCTCCGATGAGAATAAAAACCCGATGCTTCTTTTATTGTTTAATTTTCTACTGTTTTGTTGCTACTCCCTGGAGAAAGTTGACAGGTAAGGATTTAGACTCTTTGTGGCCTTGTGTTTTCGTGTGGTAAGGCATGGATTTGTTGCATGCTCTTTGTGTGTGCAATAGAGGCCAGGTTATAAGCATACATTGCTTGAAAAAAGTTTTCGGACACCCTTAAAAATATTTTCAAATTGCAGGTTGGAGACCGCGAGGATTCAAATCTGTACATCAGCATGAAACTGAAAGCAGCAGCAGAGGTGAGCAAAATCACTAAGTCATAATTAACTTTACAATCAGTATTGTTCTATGTGCAAGATGGGCTGAGGATAAAAACATCTTTGTTGTTTAACCCTTTAAAGCCCAACCTGGGAAAAACTGGTGAAAAATGTCGCAATTTTTTAAATATGAAGTACTTATTTAGCCTTTTAACAAAATTGGTTAAAAAAAATTGGGGGGGGGCTATATCTACCATTCATTACCATGTGACAAGTCAAAATTAATATAGTGCTTCCTGACATCCATAAGGGGGCAGAAGACAAGTTTCTTATTGTATTCTGCAGAGTTTTGAGCAAAGTTTTTACCATAAAGTGATGCAAAATGTCTCAGAAACATATGTATCAAATATGATACGTTTGGCTTTATAGGGTTAAAGAACTTGTTTTAATTATCTCATTTCTTGATATTTGTAGATTGGAATAAATGCAACACATATGAGACTTCCCAAGACTGCAAGAGAAGAAGAGGTGAGCTTTGATTAGAAACATTACTGCAGCCTGGATACTCACAGATGAATGTTGATGTTTAGAGACTTCTAAGTCATGTTTGACAAGTTATTTTAAATATAATAAGAAAGAAATTTTGGGATTTAGGTCTTTTTGCTGCATACAATAACAGGTTTAGTCAGAAAATGCCACACGGGTGAGTGATGTCTGTGTGCTGGTAGGTTCTTCACAGTATCAGAGAAGTGAACGAAAACTCGGCCGCCCATGGGCTTATCGTGCAGCTGCCTTTGGACTCCATCCATAAGATCGACACAGAGAAGGTGACTAATGCTGTTGCTCCAGAGAAAGATGTAGATGGGTAAGAACTCGTCTCCCTTTTCTTGTCGTTATACGAAACTGTATTTCTTATAGGCTCTTAGACATCTTTATCTTACACTAATGTGTTCGTTGTGGTCTGTTTGCAGACTGACCAGCATCAATGCTGGGAAGCTGTCTCGTGGGGATCTTGCTGACTGCTTCATCCCCTGCACTCCAAACGGCTGCATGGAGCTGATCAGACAGACAGGTGAACGCTTCAGTTCATAACTTTCAGAATGGAAGCGGACTTTGCTGTAAAAACATACTGACTGAAGCACATGAGTTGCTGTGGTCTGACTAACAGGATCACCGCTTCTCTACAGGTGTGTCTGTGGCGGGGAAGAGAGCAGTGGTGATTGGTCGGAGTAAGATTGTCGGTGCACCGATGCGTGATCTGCTGCTATGGAGCCACGCCACCGTCACCACCTGCCACTCAAAAACAGCAGATCTTGCTGGAGAGGTTTGTCCCAGATAATTGTCACAGTCACAATAAATCCTATAAACTGATTATACTTACAAGCAAGATATAAACCAAGCTTTTATTAGATGATCTAATACTATGCTATGGGCAGTATATTTATTTTCATTGAAAATCTAGTTGGATTTTCCACTGTTATTAGCTTCTGGTTTTGCATCCATAACAAAGTCCTCCTTTTTACCTTTGCATCCATACAGTCCACATACCCCTCAGTACTTACCCCACTGTCTTCACCTTTGCACACTTCCCATAACCTTTAGCTTTTTCGACACTGGCCTGTTTTATATTCACCACAAGACTGTGAACATTCAGACAAGACTTCCAGTGTCTCTGGAATCTTCTCCCTTCAAAGATTTGCAGCACCTCACCCTTAGATAAATTTTAAAAAGCCCCTGAAATCCCATCTACTCATCAGTGCCTCCAATATACATTAGCTCTGCTTTGTTTCTTGTTTTCATTTAGTCTTTAGCATGTCATTAAGCCAACAAAGATTTGTATAAAGTATAAAAAAGCCGTCTTTTCACTTTTTTTAAGTTAAAGTTGCAAATATGCTACTGTACAGCTCAGGTGATTGCTTTTATCAGCTGCCATGTTTAAGCATTTTTCTTATGATAATATTTGTTTAGAAACAAGCAGAGAAAAGATTTTATAGATCTGTCCCACGTTGTGTGCATAAAATTGCAATTTTTAATGTTGGTAAGCACACAGAGGCACCTTTAAGAGAAAGCAGGTTCCTCAACAATAACAAGTAGTAATTGATGATGTCATAGTGAGAAGACAATGGATCTGCTGTTCACCACAACCCGTTTTGGCTTCTGTCCAGGTGGGTAAAGCAGACATTCTGGTGGTTGGTATTGGAAAAGCAGAGATGGTGAAAGGAGAGTGGATCAAGAAGGGAGCGGTGGTCATTGACTGCGGCATCAATCACATTCCAGGTATTACCACAGAGTCAGTGTGGAGTTTTATATCTGAGTCAGTCAGTCGAAGTCAGGGATTGATGTTCTTTCAGATGAGACAAAACCCAGCGGAAAGCGGGTGGTGGGTGATGTCCAGTTCAGCTCAGCCAAGGAGCAAGCTGGCTTCATCACACCCGTGCCTGGGGGAGTGGGACCCATGACTGTCGCGATGCTGATGGCGGTAAGAACTGTTTGTTCAGTTTACCTCAGTTTAACTTGTAAACTAAAAGAACTTGAGTTACATCATTATGAGGGATAAAAGTTACAAGACTGAGCATGCTGATATTGGTTTATGTGTTCAGAACACAGTGCTGAGTGCCAAGCGTTTTCTGGAAAGCCACCAGCCTGGGAAGTGGGACATTTCTTACACCAAACTCAACCTCCAGAAGCCCGTGCCAAGGTTTGTCTCCTTGTATATCCACCTGATTGTTGTCATGCGATGCAAAATTCAATAACTTTCATGAGGAATCTCTAATTGTTTGCTGCAACCGTCGCTGTGCCTTGCTTTGCGTAAATGAGATTTTCTGATATTTTTTATTTTTACTCCAACAGTGACATAGTGATTTCTCGCTCCTGCATCCCGAAGCCCGTTGATCAGTTAGCCAGGGAGGTGGGCCTGCTCTCTGACGAGGTGGAGCTCTATGGGAAGACGAAAGCCAAGGTCCAGCTGAACATCATCAAAAGGCTGCGGTCCCAGCCAGACGGCAAATACGTGGTGGTCACAGGGTACATGCTGTCAGCCTTTAGTTATTCCACTGATATGTGTGGAAAATAAGCAAATAATTGTTTCATAATACCAAACTGGTTGAGTAGAAGTAAAGTCAGAACACACCAGCACCAAATGATACTGCTGCTCTTTAGTGTTTTCTGTCATAGCTCCCCACATTGGCCTCAGCTGGCCGTGTGTGTTAGTGCTCTTCCCAACATAAACCGTTTCAACCATCAACACCTATTTTCAATAAAACACACATTTATCACACATGATAACTTTTCTATTCAAAAACATCCTATCTCCCTCTTCTCTTGAGCTTAAATAGTTATTTGAGCATGTTTCTTCTTTCTCATATTTTTTTTACTCATTAACTAAAATGAACCCCTACATTGCACAGCTTTTATTTTTATTAGAGATTTGTGTGGTCCGATGAAGGTAGTTACACAACTCTTCCTGTAAGTAGGCTACACTTGACATACACATCTACCAGTTGTAGCAATTTTTTTTTTCATGCTTCTACTTGGCTTTGAGCTACTACGCGACTTGATGAGATTGTTTCTCTGCAGCATTACGCCCACCCCTCTTGGTGAGGGTAAGAGCACCACCACCATCGGCCTGGTCCAAGCCCTTGGAGCCCAAATGAAGCTCAATGTGTTTGCATGCGTCCGCCAGCCTTCCCAGGGACCCACGTTTGGGATTAAAGGTCAGCTTTGGAGGAATATGGACTCAGATGGATGTCGCAGGCTGTAATAGTATTGTTATGTAGTGTGTATCAGTATGCATCAATGGCTTTCTCTTGTCCACAGGTGGGGCTGCAGGAGGTGGATATTCTCAAGTCATCCCAATGGAAGAGGTAGTATTCTCTTATAATATTTTAAATTGTGAGATTTTATATATAAAAAGACACCAATGCATTTAATTGAGCTTTTTATTTTTTGTAGTTTAACCTTCATCTCACCGGAGATATTCATGCCATCACAGCAGCCAACAACTTGGTGGCTGCTGCAATCGATGCCCGCATGTTCCACGAGGCCACACAGTCAGACAAGGTGGGTCCTCTTTTTTTAGAGTGGTGCATGAAAATGCTTTATTTCAAGTTATTTTACAGTTAATGGCAATTTATTTTAGGCTCTGTTTAATCGCCTGGTCCCACTGAGTGGAGGGCATAGGAAGTTCTCCCCGATCCAGATTAACAGACTGCAGGTAAGTCATCTCATTATTCCGTGTAAATCTCTCAGATGCGAAGAAGGTCTGACAGGAAATTTTGTTGATTTGTGTAGAAACTGGGCATAGAGACCGACCCTTCTGCTCTGACTGATGAGGAAATCACCCGCTTTGCCCGCTTGGACATTGACCCAAGCTCTGTTACCTGGCAAAGAGGTATGGACGTCTGAAATCTCTCCAGAACTGCTTCTGTGCCCTCATGAGAAATTAAAAATGTGTATTTTTCAACATTTTTTACCTTCAGTGTTGGACACAAATGATCGCTTCCTAAGGAAGATCACTATTGGCCAGTCACCGACTGAGAAAGGACACACAAGAGAGGTCCAGATTTTTGATTGTATTTATGTGTAATAAAATGCATGACATGTGTATTTAAAAAGATACAATTGCATAAAATGAAACACATAATCTTGTAAGAAAACTCTGAAATTCTCTATTCCGACACACATCACACTACTGTCCAGTCAATGATCGTAACTTTACCTGCAGGCCCAGTTTGACATCACTGTGGCCAGCGAGATCATGGCGGTGCTCGCCCTCACCAGCAACCTGGAGGACATGCGGCAGCGCCTGGCCAGGATGGTGGTGGCCACCAGCCGCAGCGGACAGCCCATCACCACCGAAGACCTGGTCAGTCTCACCACCACGATGGGACCTTCTACATAAACAGAGTGGAAGCAGATCTACTGCACAGTGTGTGTTTTATCTGCAGGGTGTTAGCGGAGCTTTAGCCGTGCTGATGAAAGATGCCATCAAGCCAAACCTGATGCAGACTCTGGAGGTGGGTGAAATGCAGCTTCACATTTCTTTGACGTCTAACCTGTTAAGAAGTGTGTGTTCTGTCCTTGTAAAGATATTCTGGTTATGTTGCTGTTGGTCCTCAAGGGGTTAATCTCTCATGTGAACCTACAGGGAACGCCCGTGTTTGTCCATGCTGGTCCCTTTGCGAACATCGCGCATGGAAACTCGTCCATCCTGGCTGATAAAATTGCTCTGAAGCTGGTTGGCCCTGAGGGCTTTGTGGGTAAGAAAAAGTAGAAGAACGATTAACTCCCAATGATTGACTCATAATAGCTTTTATGTGCTGACTCTGCAGGTGATTAATCAATCCATGCTTCTTGTTAATGCACTGATCTCTGTGGATTGGGTCCAACAGTGACAGAAGCTGGTTTCGGTGCTGACATTGGTATGGAGAAGTTCTTCAATATCAAGTGCCGCTACTCGGGTTTGAGGCCACATGTGGTGGTGTTGGTGGCCACGGTCCGAGCCCTGAAGATGCACGGAGGAGGACCCACAGTGAGTTTGTTTCAAGGTTTTTCTCAGCTTCCTGTTAACAAGCGAAATTCTTTTCAGCC
>JBBDHI010000021.1:8050038-8071088 GCA_037177115.1 Craterocephalus stercusmuscarum
AAAGGGGAAGTTCGGTATTTTTCAACCTGTACCTATGTTGTAGCATGCTATACGATCATTTACTCACCCACACAGTTTTGGTGCAACTTGAACTCCTTTGGAAGAAATTCAGATCCATTCGCGATCAGCATATATCCATATAATGGGAGCGTTCGGGGCAGGTGCCGGTCGGCCTCTAAATAAGGCATTATCTGCCACAAAATTTTTCCACTTTTCGTACTGTAGGATGGTCCACTACATTCTATTTTTACAATTAGGAAAAACACAAACACCAACCATGTTGCTATTATCTTAGCAAGTAGTGGACCATCCTACAGTAGGGAGTGAATTTGCCCTTTTGCCGTGGCGCATGGTAGTGACATCATCGCTGTGGCAGGCATGCGCAAGAGACTTGAAAGAACCCCAGAATGACAATAACAAAGGAAGTACAAGCTGCATCCAGGTCACGGAGGGATTGGACTAGCATTTGGTAACAACAAATTGGTAAAAGGCAGATTTTGCCTTATTTAGAGGCTGACCGGCACTTGCCCTGAACGCTCCCATTATATGGATATATACTGATCACATGTAGATCTAAATATCTTCCGAAAGAGTTCAAGTTGTGCCACACCTGTCTGGGTGAGTGAATGATCGTATAGCATTCTACAAAATAGGTCCAGGTTGAAAAATACCAAACTTCTCCTTTAACTAATAATCAAAACAGCCTACATGTGGTTTTTGTGTTTCTAGTATAGAATAACTCAAAGCTTTTTACTTGTGGACTTAAATGACCTTGTTCTAAAATGCTATGGTGATAATACAACAATGATTTAAGAAAAAAAAAGCAATAACAAAGCAGCTTAAGACACCCAGGAGGAAGCATCTGTTGACAAAGCTCAGCCATGTTTAGACGAGTACATGGTTCGCAGCAGCGCATGAAGGACCTGCTGAGGGTTTGATGAAGCCGGATGGTGAATGTTGAGCAGGGGGGGATCCAGGTAATGCTTCTCTCACCTTCGCGGTCAGCACAGTTTCAGTCCTGCTGAGATTTATATTTGGAAATAAAATGAAACGCTGTTTTTGTAGGAAGAACACCTGCGTAAAGGCTCTTTGTCACAGGCCATGTGTTTAAAGTGAAGGCAAGCAGCATATTTAGAGAAATGAAAGACTAGATTTATCATTTAGTACTTACTAAAGGGACAGCAACAGAGGAGTTACCTGCTTGTATTCAACACATAACAGACTAATACTTCAACACTGTCAATGACTATATTTAAAGGAGCAGTTCATAATTACATTGGCATTTTGTGGAAATTTTCAGTGTTAAATTTGAAAAGCAACAGATGCTTATATTGTCATATGAGCTGCTATGTAAATCCTTGTAATTAAACCAATTCAAGTTAGAGAGAAGACAGGATTGTTTCGCTGCACGAGCTTAGGATTTTTTCTGTTTTTCTTTGTTCTGGAAGTTTTTTTTTGTGCTTTTTTTGTATTCACTGCATTTACTGTTTTTACTATAATAAAAAATGCTAATGAGAAAAGGAGCTTCAGGTGATGGTACTTTGAAACCTTGAGGAACCTGCAGCCCATATAGCAGCAAAATTTCAACTCAATTTCGATTTTCAATTTATTTATTTAAAAAGGGGCAATGCAAGTTAATGAACGTCATATACAGAGTAGAGTACAGACATAAACAAGCCAGATTGTTGCCATAAGCTAATTTCCATCTGGCAGATGTTCCCTAAAAAACTCACTGCATTTCATCATGATTTGGTATTGAATGTGGGTGACGAAGTGCAAAAAGAGAATTTAGGAAGCACAAAAAATGTCAATTTTTCATTCTCTTTCCTCTTTTCCTTTAAACGGAGCTCCTAAAGGTGGAATCAACCTGGCTTTAAACGTGTTCACAACCTGTTGACAGTAAATGGGACTCTACAGAAAAGTCCTTTTTACACATAATGCAGGATTGTCCTCTTCCATATGTTACTGTTCCATTCGCTTCATATTGTTTATTTGCTGCAAACAAAAGTGCAAATGGTGCATTTAAGTTACTGTCAAAGATCTTACATGAAAAACACTGGCCATGTTTTTCTCTTTGAGTAATGATTCTGTTCAAAGAGCATACATTTCTCTCCAGGCAGAGAGTGCTTGGGCTGAATGGATGCTGCCACCGCATAATGGTCCTCAGACGTTTGTTTCCTTGGCAACGTGGGGAGGGCATGCGGAGAGGGAGGTATAAAAACACTGGCAGCTCCTCTCCGAGTCTTACTCTGAGGTTAATGCACTTACTGTCATCGCAGAGCGCTTCAGACAACTTGCTGCACACTTCTTCTCCCTATTTGTCGGCTCTGCTCCACAAGTGGGTGTTCAAGAATGATGCGGCCAAAAGATTTACGCCAGGGCTCGGGCACCAAGACCTTTCTGGATGCCATGCATAGTGGTAAAGTCCACCTTGCACGCTTCATCCTGGACGCCCTGGACGGACGCATCATCAACTCAAAGACGGAAAACAGCCGCACCCCACTGATGTACGCTGTCTGCCTGCAAGACTCTGGACCCAGGACCAAGTTCACCCGGCTGCTTCTGGAGAAAGGAGCCGATGTCAACTGCCAGGATGAGGATGGCCGCACGGCCCTCAGCCATGCCTGTGAGATGGGTCACCTAGATGTTGTCAAACTTCTTGTGCAGTTCAATGCTGATCCGGAAGTCTCTGATACCTGGGGGAACAATGCTCTCATGTATGCTGCCTTTTCTGGACACGGCCAGGTTCTTGAGTTCCTTGTTAGGGCTTTTAAGAGACTGGGACTCCGGTTGGACAGGACCAATAATGCAGGACACTCAGCCATAGAGGTGGCAAACTTCTTTGGACACAGCCAGTGTGTCCAAATTTTGAACTTCCCTTGCAGGAAAGTTGGCAAAGATGATCCACTTGTTGAAACAGGGGCCCCTGTTGAAGGAGAGTGCCGCCTGCCCAGCAGACTTCCCAGGCATGTTCTGGAGAGGTTCTCCAAGCAGCTGAAAAATGATGACCAGCTACCAGCCGTGTTTCAGAGACAAATGAAGATTGGAGACAGCAATGGATTGTGGAACCGTTTCAGATGTCCCCGGAGCCAGTCTCAAGAGGACAATCACCGCCACAGCTGGGCTCTGCCACCACAGCTAGAAAAGGTCAAGATCGAGAGGGATCAGAGCATTCTCTTCACAGCCAAACAACTGCAAAACTGCCAGCTTAGAGAGCTGAGGGGGGCAAAACTCCTGAACTCTCGTTCCGAGCCAAGCCAGAAAGATGTCAGCCCAAACGCTAGACTTCCCGAGCAAACACCAGAGAGTTTTCCTCCCTGGGGAAAGGCAAAGTCATTTAACCTGGACCTTCTGAGCAGCAGAAAGCAGTCCTATCAGGGTGAGGTGCATGACATGAGCCTGTCAGCCAGCAAATTAAAGAGAGCCTCGCTACAAGATGAGCGATGCCTGATAGACAAGATGGAATGTCAAGGGAACATCCGCGGCCTGACAAATGATGGCAACAAAATTGTCTCAGTGCCAAAACTTCTTTTAAACAGTAAGGGTCAGGCAGTGAAAGCACTCCAGGAGAGTGTCAAATCGCAGAATGAAGAGGCCAGTGACACAGCTCCATCAGGCAAAAGAGAGCAGCAGAAGAGGGGGAGCTTTGGCTCGACTACAAGACATAAACTACTTTTTGCCAGAGGACAGATGGAGTCAGAGAAGATCCATAGCCGTGCCCCGGGCTTCATGGGCTTGGGGACCAGACTGCTGCGTCGATTCACCGCGCCTGAGTTTATGAGGATGGTGACAGACTGTTCGTCCGGCTCCTCGAATGGAAGAGGTCGGATGTCCCGGTCTGAAACCTTCCCTCTTTCACACACACACCAGCAGGTCAACAGTCAGCCGAGTATTGACAGTATCAGCGCTGTGAAGTGTGAGTTTGAAAGCTATTCGTCTCAGTCCAACCTCGATTAGATAAAGGATGACGTCTGATGGCAAAAATGTACGTTCAAGTTGTTTTTAAACCTGAAATTCTTACAATCCAGTTTAATTGCTTGGTGATCTGGCTTTTGTACTGAGAAAATTTCTTTGCTTTTGTTGCTGTTAGTTTTTCTCAGAATTAATCAATAGAAATAACTAGATTTTAGGGTTATTTCTTATTTATATAAAGGTGCATAGAGTTATCCTACACATAAAATTATGTATAAATTAACCTTATAAAAGTGTGAGATTCTGAGACTTCATTTTTTTCCACGTATATTTATATCAAATGGAATTGAATGTATTTAATAGTGTTTGTGTTTTTATGAACAACTGCTTTGTTTAAAAATATTAATCTATTGTCCATTTATGCTGAACAGATGATATACACAATAAAACATTATTCAACTTGCATTATTGTGTTTGTGAGTGAAACAAACAAGATTTTGGAGTCAGTATGCATCATTTATTGATTTATACAAAATTAAAACGTGTAATTCTCTTTTTTATGAATGATCCACACAGAAATAGAAATACATGAATCATGTCAACATGTATCTGTGTCAGAATACAAAGACTATGTGCAAAGTGTTTCTCAGCAGGTTGGAGTCCTGCAGCATCACATGCCAGGCCTGTGTGCTTTATCTAAGCGAACAAATGCAAATACAGTCACACACATCGTCACACATCCCCTGTGATATATATATATATACATATATATATATTCTTTTTTTTTTAAAGTCTGTCACAATACAAAGAGGGTTGTTAAAGAGGCAGACACTGAGATGTCACCTAGCACGCACCCACGCTCTCACACATACCTACACACACAACTATACACTCACATTTCGGTAAGTAAAAGTAACATTTGAACTCAATTTATATAATTCACTGCAGCGAGTGAATCAGCAGATAAACGGACCTAAAACTGGGTATTTTTATGTACATTATTAATTGATTTTATATTTCAAGTCCATACTTAATTATGAAACCTAAATTGCAACTTCACATCATACAAACAACCGACAACACCTTTTGGAAATAAGGAATAAATATGAAAAAGAAGAATATGGTACTGGTGATTTTCCAGTTGCCCAATAGTAGCAGCTGGGCTTTTATCTACCCATTTTTAATGCTAATAAAGGAGAATTGTCTTTCACATCCCAGTTTGGTACATATTCAAGCATTCACATCAGGCCAGGTGTGCCTCCGTTTGGCCATGCAAGGAGTGTGTTTTGACCAAGTTGTTGTCCACTTTAAACAACAAAGTCTGAGTTTACAGAGGTAACTTTATTCCTGTAAAAGTGAGATACTGTGGTTTGTGCCTACCAACAGCTTTATATGGTTAATATAGCAAGCGATAATGCCCACTAAGAACACTGTACAGGATTTTTAGAGTAGCACACTTTTGGCATACGTAATTTTGTGATTTTTGCTATCAGTGTGTTATACACCATGTTGAGCTGTTTTGAGCCACGCTGAATCTTTCAGGAAGCCAATCAGTTTTAAGTCAAACTGAGTTGAGAGGTGAGGACTTGCATGCTGCCTTTAACTCGCTCCTAAAGTGCTTCTTACATGCCCGAGACCATGCCGTGTCCATCAACCAAACTTGCCACCATCACGCTGGTGGCAAAACACTCCCTGGGTCTGCTTCTCTGGTGCTGACAGCACATTAGCTTGGGTGCTAGAGGAGCTGGAGCCTGGTGCTAGTCCTCTGTCGAGGCCTGTACAGGTCAGGCTGGAGTTGGGTGTTGGGGACTCTCGGCTCCACAGGGTCAGCAACGGGACATGCGTTTGCGGTATTGCTCCACCAGGGGGACCAGGCACTGAGGTGAGCCGCTCTGCAGCAGGAAGGGGTGCTCCAGCAAGTCAGTGGCGCTGGCCCGCTCAAGGGGGTCCCGAGTCAGCATCCGGTCCAGGAAGTCTTTTAGAACTGGGGAGATCTGAAGCATAGAACATAACACTCTGTCACAAAGCTGTGAAAAATGTGCATGTGGATATGTTTGAGTGTTCTTATACCTGGCTGACATTTCGAACAGTCGGAGCTGGCTCATCTCTCAGCCTCTTCATCGCTGCTACAGGTGTTTCACTGAAGTACGGGGGCTCCCCGTCCACCATCTCTACCACCATGATTCCCATTGACCACACATCAACCTATTGCACAAGCAAAAGAACTCTAACAGATCTAATGTAGTACAGGACAGCACTGTTGACTTTTAAGCTACATAACAGAGATCACAAATGCTGATCATATGCCTCCTCACCTCAGTGCCATATGGTGATTTGGAGATGACCTCAGGAGCCATCCAATAAGGTGTCCCCACTAAAGACTTCCTCTTTGGGATGTCTTTACTAATCTGAGCACAGAAGCCAAAGTCTGAAAGCTTGACCTGCAGGACGCACACAGAAAAATGTAATCATTTAGTAAGAAGATAGCAGAAAGGAAGCAAAAAGGAAAAGAGCAACATATCATACCCTTCCGTCTAATGTGAGTAGTATAGAGTCACTCTTTATGTCTCTGTGAATGACTCCTTGTGAATGGAGATAGGCCAGGGCTTGCAGTACAGCTTCACACACTGTGGCAATCTGCTCTTCACTCAGTCTGCGGGGTAGCACACACACATACACCAGTTCACACACATACATGCTGACTTTACATAGAAATGTCACACATTTTCATCACTGTCTACAACAGCTCAGCGAGCTGAAATTCATGAATCACCACGTATTAAGGCAAATCTCAAGAGTGCACGGTTCAGAACAACTCCCACACAGATGACGAACCAACAAGTTAATGTCTCTGCATGTTAATGTGACTTATATTCAACAAGCGCAACATAAAAATATAAGAGAGGAAATTTAAAAAAAAAACACTGTTGAGCAGCTAGAAACGTCAGATTTACATTATAAAACTTCAAAGTGTCATTCTCTCCCACATGTGACTTGAATCATAGATAAAACACCCACCTGGAGACTATATGACAAGAATAATGATATAGGTAGTTCCGTTTAAGCAGTGTAAAAAATCATTTGACACTAGAGTGCAGCCAGGAAGTCTAAAGACATACAGAACTTTCCTCGTTGATTGTGCTGTCAATACACTGATTTCTCCAACCTTTGGAGAGCAGTGGCTGTAACAATTGGCTAATTTTAAAAGTCATCTGGCATGAGAAAATATTTTCATCCCTCTGGGTAATCAACTTAACTTGAAGGTCATCCTATAGAAGCTGAGCCAACCAAGCAATTACCAATGCGGCAAAAACAACTCGCTGTTGCTGGTCAACGTTTAACTAATTCATGATCTTTTGTACAACAACATGACAGCATTGAGGATTCACATTTCCACCCCGAATTGACATGCCAAGAGATTTAACATGTGAAAAGTCAGTCATCTGATGTCATTGAAATATTCTTCTCCATCAGAGAAAAGCAGCAAATATGAGTGCAGAAAGAGACTGAAAGACGGTCAATATGTTGTTCATTCGAACTCTGATCACTCTCCAGTCAATACCACACTACCCCCTTGTGGTTGATTTAGTTACTAAATTTGATATGACATCTGCAGGTGATACACTAAATGCAACTTCTATCAAAAGAGAGGAATGAAGACTGTTTAGTGCTTCTTCTAGTACCTGGTTTCAGACACAATGTTGGTTAGTGCTCCACCTTGTAGGTATTCCATGATCACCCACAGCTCCTCTTCCACCAGGGCAGACTTGAACATCTCCACCACATTTCTGTGCTGGTAGTCCCTCATGATGACCACCTGCAGCCCAAAACATTACCACCATTAATATAATCTTGATATATATAACATGTTATGCTCTCATTTGAGTTCTGTAGCTGTAAAACTGCACCGTTAAACAATTTGGAGCATTATTCCACAGACTGCTTTGAGATTCTTCTGAAGGAGATACAGTGCTAGTAAAAAGTTTGGACACACACTCATGTCAATTAGAGGTAGATGCACATGTCAGTGTGATCATTTTTTACCTCATTAAAGAGCAACTCTCTCCTCTGCTGCCGCCGCAGATCCATCATCTTCACTGCCACTTGCCTCCCAGTATGCTTTTCTGTGGCGATGCACACCACCCCTGTAGAGCCCTCCCCAATCTTCACAAAGTTCTCCAGGTAAGTTCGTGGGTCACCTTTGTCTACCACCATCTGCAGGGCTGCTTTGAACTGTTCATGTGTCACCTTAGGCGGGTCTGGTGGTGGTCTGGGTGAGGGATGTTGTGGTGGCCTGAATGCAGGAGAGCAGGTACCCGGAGGGCTGGTGGCTAAGGAGCCTGTAGGGGAAGGTCGAGGCTGAGAGGGGCTGTCCTGCCGGGGGTAAGGAGGGTTGGGGCATCCCGAGTGTCTGAGAAAGGGGTCTGGCCCGCTGGGTCTCAGTCCCATATTTGGAGACAGGCCTAAAGTGTAGCTAGCTGAGGACCGCACTGTCCGTTGAGGTCTAATACCTCCAACAAGAGGACTGCTGGTGCCAGTGGGCAGGAAACCGGAGTGGTACCTTACTGCCGAGTCTGCCTGCATGATGACAGAAGAGAGAGAAAGTTGAAAGGAGGGGTCAGCCGACAGCCTGGGGTTCATGGCTCACTTCAAAACAAAATGTAAATCATGTCCTTCACTTTCAGTCTGCATCCACTTCACCTGACATGACCCATGTTGAGAAGTCGCTATATAGCTTCGAGCCTCCCAGTGAGATCTTGGCAAACACTCCATCTTTCAACTTTTACAACCTCACAGGCACTTAAGGTCCACATTTCATTTCTTAACACTGGAATCAAACACTTGAACTCAGAATTTCAATCACCTTTTAGCATAAAGCCGGTTAAAACGCTGCTTCACTAAAGTTCCACAACCTAAGCGTTAAAATGATCCCTTATGATTTCTTGACAGAAAATAGCTCCATTTAATGAATTCAGAGCTCACGGAAAACATGCTGAGCAGTAACAAAGATATACATAACATTAAAGAAACACGCATATATTGTGTGTATTATAAATAATTTATGACCGCTTACTTTTAGGTCGTAGGACGAAAACGGCCTCCCTGGGCTGTTCTGTGGGTGCATGTACATCGGTGGATTGGGACGGAGCTCCGTGGAGACGATTCCTTGATCTCCATGGAGCTGCTGAACAGTCATAGCAGGGCTGTAGAAACAAGCTACAGGTCTCTGGTTTGGTGGAATGCCCCTGGGCAACTGGAAATCTCTTTTCCATATCACTCTCTCCTGAGGATTTCCCACCTCCCCGGTCATATAAGCCGCATGACTTGGTGCTGGGATGTTCTGGGACTGCATATGCTGTGAGGGTCCCTCCATGGAGCTCACACCCACTTCATATGTGGATTTAGCCTTTGGCAAGATCCCATTTGGCTGCAGGGTGATGCTCTTCTTCATGCCCAAGTAAGGGGTGTTGGTCTCACTGTGAATGTTCCTGGCTTTCTCCCTCCACTGGTCCTGACCCGCATCGTCATCATCATCGTCATCATCATCCTGGGTCAAGCCCTCATACTGGTAGGTATCGCCCTCATTCACCTCCCCGAGTCTTCCCAGAGACTGGGCCCTCTTCCTTGCTGAGGGGCTACTTTTCCGCAAAGAGTTGGAACTTGTCACCGACAGACGGCTCATGTCATTGATCATGGCTGCGATGTAGTCTCCATGACCGATCATGCTGCCACGCACAATGGTCTGAAAGGGGAGAGAAGTTTGTCTTTATCACAGTCTAAATGCCATAATGACATTATAAAGAGTTTCAAAGCGGAAGGGATAATAAGGGTGGCATAATCACTGCTTAGAGTTTAGTTAAATTTAGACTTGGGTATAAGAGCATCATCGTCATTCTTCAAAGACAGTCACACAACTCATTTCCCCAGTGGTTTATTCTGATGATACACGTGCAAATATACTGAGCAAAGACAGAGGCTTTACAGCTGCCACCATGTTTCCACATATTACACTTAGCTGTTCAGAGGCCTTTCAAGTGGTATGAATAGTTGGCAGGCATGCAAAGGGCATAAAGTTGTCCTGACATAAAATGATCAGACAAACATTTGATGCTTTGCCAGAACGGAGCTACAGTAAGAGTGAGAGCATGGTGGCTCATATATCAGTCTCAGGGTAGAGTCATGTTCAGTTCACAGTCAGTCAACAGCCTCTCTGGTTTCTCTGGCACGGTGCCATTACATCTGCACAGGGGATGCAGGTCAGATGACATCTCACCTACTGTAGCACCTCTCTGAGAGGAGAGGCTGGCAGGTGATTAACAACCCTGGTGGGATTTTGTCTTTTAAAGGATGCTACTGTACAATAATAGTTTCGAATTTCCTTGCCTGTCAAATTCCAAGACTAATCTTACATTTTCTGTCATTTTACCTGCTATTATGTTTGGATTTTTTTCTGATTTGGTTGCAATTTTAGGTGTTTTGAAAATCCTGCATAAAGAAGCAGTTAAAACTATAACTGAACTAAACGCTGACTCTAAAGTTCTCGTGTAGCACAGCACTAATTGTCATCACATCAGTTCTTCATTTTACTGAGGGCCATAAAAAGCATCGACAGTATGCTCTGTGAAGCGTTGAATTCCTTCGATTTGAAGGCTGCATCATTCACAGGCATTTCCTTTGCTGTACCTGCACTTTTTATTCTTTCTGTTAAACATCAGTAAGAAGGCACCATGTACTGTTATTAATTGCCTGCATGCAGTAATAAATCTTGTGGCCCCAGTGAGTACTCTACATTGTACAGTCAGTGTACACAGCAGGGTCGTTAGCCCAGCCCCATGATAGATAAGAAAGCAAAAACATGGGGAGTGGAGTCCTCATTTCATGCTGTCATCAGAGGATTATGGCAATTTCTGAGAAAGCAGAATCCCTCTGCAGCACAGACATTTTTACCTCTGTATTGCATGTAGCAGGTTTAGTTTTTTTTAGACTATCTGATAATGTGCCATTCGTTTAAAAGATTATGGGATTAAAATGAAAGGTGTGGCATACCTTCTTTGGCCTCAGCTCCACCTCTGTAATCCTGGAGGGGTCCACCATGGGTTTGGGCCTTCGCAGGTTCTCTATCAGGCTTTGCCATTGGGTCGGCAGGCCCACAAAGCAGCCTCGTTTGGCGTCAAATGAGGTGTGGACACGGTGCTCAAAGTTCTTCGGCGCTGATATATCAGGCCTCTTCTTTTTCTTCTTGCGAAACATCCTTAGGTCCGGGAGGGCGACAGCCTGTCTGCCTCAAAAGGTCCCTGTAGATAAGAGTATTCAGTTTTAAAGAAATTGTCCCTAACATAATATGCAACGCATGATTAAATAGCTGTAATCTTGTCCTTTGAATACAAGCAAATCACATGTTCCACAGTGACTAATACATGTTGCCTGTCACTAACCACTCCTTTTTATGCTCTTACCATTCTGACCAGATGTACTCAAACTAAATCTGCCGACAGAAGATGTTTCCACATGGGAACATATATTCAAATGGCTCATCTAAAAGCCGGTCTATGTCTGGGATGTGAATGTCCCACATCCCAGTGTTCTGCTGGCTGTCACGAACTTATTCCACTGAAAACAGCTCCAAGGAGAGCGCATGGATTTGTAAGCACATGTGTAATGAAGGATATCTGGTCAATTAAGGCTTATTCATTCTCTGTGCCCTTTTACAGATGAGCATGCGGCCGCGCTGGCCAGCGCCCACAGGCTTTCAGTGCATTAGCAAAGCAGCACACAAGCACACAGTCATGCGCACACATACATACAAACACAAATATACTATGGCAGGCCATCCTTCATAACTCCTCTATAAGCCTTTCATATCCTATCCTAATTAGTAGCTTGTGCGCCCTTGATTGCAGGGAGGGCAACCACTTAATCTCGGGATGCATTTGCTGAGCCACTAACTCAGGTTCATTGTATGTTCTGCTTTACTTTCCATTCAAGTGGTGGCAAATAATTAAATACATTACATCTCATTTCCTTCACTGCACAGCTGAGCTAGGAGATAATCTCTCACACTTAAGTCTTATGATTAGTATTAATACTGTTTTATGTAGCTCGGAGTGGGGAGGACATCCCGGAAAATCACGCGTGTGAATATCATCGTGAATCTCTTGTCTGTACTTTTCCTGCAGACTGAAGCCTTTCAAAAACTACTGGGTGGATTGCCATGAACGTTTCTACCGGCAGCTGTAGGTCCCATATGATGAATTTGGCTGACTTTCGTGGGTTAAAACTCGATTTTTCCCTCAGTGTAGGAGCAGTTGATCTCTTTTTTGTTTAAATGTTTTCTATTTACCTTGCTGGAGCACAGAAATGGAGTGAGGTGATTAAATGGAAATAAGGCCAAACAGCACATCAGAATGCGTTGTTTGCCAATCAAACACCATGGTGGATTAGAGCATGTGCCATAATGGACAGGGTGTGGATTAAGAGAGTGTAAAAAATATCTTACAATTCACATTATGAATGAAACACTTACTTTATAAAGTACAGTGTTAGTAAATATCTCAGTTAAATATAGGGAATTAGAAGTACAATATTTCCTCTGAAAAGCATAGAACTTTGTGGCTCAGTCTAACTTTTGAATATTTAGTTATATTAGAGAAATAACTTAATTGATTATAACAGAGTGGCCCTCTTGTTTCCTTTGATAAATCATCAGCCAACTGTCAGCTGTAAATAAAAGATGAATACAGCCACTGTTAGCTTTGGTTTGTGAGCTGCTTGTGTAAAAGCCTGAGTTTGATGATTGCCCTTTCTTACTTTATTAAGCTGGAAGTGACAATATACTGACAGGAGGTGGAAATGGCTAAAAATATTTATTTTTGAGATCCAGTATATCCCTTCTATTCACAAGAACCACCAATACACAGATCAGAAACAGAACTGAGCTAATGACAACTTATGATAAAAATTAACTGACCTAGAATTTCATGAGACCAGTTTATGTCTGAAACTATAAGAACCAGAGATGTTCTGCTGTCAGTTCCTACCACAACCAAGTCCTCTTTTCTTACCTTGATAACTATTAGGACTGTACTTTCAGGACTATATTTTCTTCCATAAAACCAACAGATGCTTAGATAAAGACATATTTAATAAAGGGTAACACCAAGATTTTGTTTTGCTGGCGGAATAACAAACATCTAAAACAGAGCTGCATGTCTATGGACTTAATAGGGCTTTATAGCATACCAATAAAGCTTTTACAAAAAATAAGTAAACAAAACTTGTGACAGGAGGCTGTTTGATGCACCAGTAACTGAAGATATGCTGCAAGGAAACTGTGGATCCAACTTCTCTCAAATTTTAATGAGCCACAGCTCCTATAATTTCAATGAGGTAAGCTTGAAGCAAAGTATTGCATGTTTTCACGTCTTTAATCCATGACGCATTAATATGAAACACATCAGAGGTAGGGCCTTTTCAGCCTGCTTGTTTGGGTGTGCTGGGTTCACATGACAACTTTCTTATTTCTTCAAATGATCTGCTCCAGTGGAGCAATTGTGCTAGGATTTGTAGTAATCAAACTAAATCTCTCAATTGTAATCAAGCCTAAGACTTCCTTAGGAACTTCATTTCGGACAGCTGATCAATCTACTTACAGTCTGTGTAACCAGCTGTGGCATAGCATAGTTGTTCATTCAAAGGTTTACATGCTTAGGAGCTAAACTACTGTAAGATGGTGAACGCAGTATTATACCTTTTTAACATGAACATTGTAGCATGAGCTTGTTAGCATGCTAATGCAGCTTTTAAGCTTGACACACTTCTAAACCCATGTAGGCCTTCTTGTTTGGTTTAGCAGAATTGAATCCCATTCTGAATCACAGGGCTTACAAGGTGCCCTGAGTTTATCTGATAAAATCTCCCATCAGGCACTCTGAAATGGTGGTAGCTGAGAAAATGAGTTTTGCAGCCCTCTATGACCCGGCAGGCAGTCACAATGGCCGCCTTTACTCCCTCCACCTCCACCCCGGAGACCAGCACATCTCTAATCGGCATGAACAGCGCTCGTTATGAGATGTACTGGTGACTAACCCACACCACTGGATCACTGGAAGGTAAAAGGAGGTCATTCCAATGGTCACGTGACCTAAGCCCTGGCTCAATAAGCAAGGGGGCTGCAATGAGAGGGTGTGAAGTTGGAGGGATACTGCTTGCAGAGATGTGTCACCCTCCAAGGATAATTCAATCACAAGGCTAATATGCTAAGTGTTGCATAAACGTACCACTCTGTTCTGTTCCTATGTACATAATATTGTGCTCGAGAGGACCTTAATTCTATCTGACAGGGACATTATGGTGTGACAAAAGAAGAGTTGGTGTTGAGATTATAGTCAGACTTGGAAGTATTACAGAGACAGAGACCATTTTTCCTCCCCACAGACACACAAAGTCTTTTCACCATCAAATGTGGCTCTTTTGTGAAAAAGAAAATAATCTGCAAACTTCTGATTGCTATCTATTATGTTCCCTTCCTGCAGCACAAGAACCTATCTGCTTGGAAAGCTGGTCAGTGCGGAGATACTGGCATTGCCTGAACAAATGTTTACAAATTTACACTCATGTATACCTTTACAAGTAGACAATATTTACTCATGAGTGAAATGCAAGCTACAGTCTGTCACTGCCAGGAGTAATGGGATGTTACCATAGCAAATGTGGATGCTGGTTTAAATACATCATCAAGTTCATTGTTTCAAAGCAGCGGAGAACAGTGCTTTATCAAGATGCAAGCTAATCATTTTTGACCACTGTTCCACTTATCTAAGAGAGAAGTAGCAACACACACATATTTTGTTGATTCATGCAGAAGATAAACATATTCAAAGTTGGAGCACTTATTGATTTACCTGTTTTAATCACATGTAGCTGACCCTTTTATGACCTCTTTAACTCTGCCAAGGCTATGACTATCTTGATAACATCCTATTGATTTCTGCACAGTCCGATAACGCATATGCACAGAGCCAAACTCGTACAAAGTATAATCTCGCTTTCTAGTCACATCCTTCAAAACTGCTGGGACTTGACCCTATGCCTCAGTGGCTCGTCTTGAATCTATCAAAGTGCTGAGGCAAAATTCAGCCGCCTGCTGTCAGGGATATGAAGAGCCAGAAAGGATGATGTCATTCTTAAAATTCTGCTTCATTAGGATTCCTACAACTTCAAACTAATTCAATAGAAAAATGTGTGATGATAAAAAACTCCAATGTCCTGTGTGCTGTGAAATAAAATCTCTGACAGGAAATCAGCAACAAGAGTTTTGGAAAGATTCATGAAAATCTTTGGGAAAAAAACCAAAACCAAAACATGCAAATAGACCTTATTTCTTCCCAAAGGGTCTCCGCTTAATCCTATTCTAATCCAGGCCCAAATGAGTATCCAATAACAGCCTTACCCCTGGCTGGATGGAGCTTCTTCACCCTGCAGAGTAGCTTGGCCTCTCATGCCATGCAAAAATTCAACCAGGCAATCCATATGTTTCCTGCAGACAACATGGCAGAAGAGGAGAGGGCATGCTCGCCTTTCTTTCATGTTAAAATCACCCCGAGCAGGAGTTGTGGCTGAGTGGGAGGGGATTGAGAGATAAGAGAGATATTGGATTTGCTTGATGTTAGTGCTCCAGAGCTTTGCCGAATGATTTCCCCGCCCTATTTGCCCTAAATTTTCCTTCTTTCTTTTTGCAAGCATGTAAGCAGAAATGTAGCGAATATGCAGGTGACTGTGCTTGCAGGATTAGTATTTCGTTCAGCCCCTCAGTGATCTAATTTTAGTACACATCATCTCCCCCTCCTCTCCAGCGTCAGACACGTGTTTATTTTGTGCAGGATTCATGTCAAATAGTGAGGTGAGGGTGGGAGATGGTAGAGATGAGGTAATCCTCTTTTTGTGTTTGTGAATGCACGTATAAGCATAATCCAGCTATAGCGACTCACAGAGGGGCTACATCTACAGTATTTCATAACAGCATAGATAGCATCAAGTTCATAACTGTTGTTTTTCGCCGTGTGAGGCTGCACCTCAATCAGCTTTATCACAGTGACCGTTTCACAATGAGACTGCCTCTCAAGGGGGACAGCAGCGAGTTTTTGGATGGTCATCTTTTCCTTGTGCTAAAACACAGATGCATGCACCTCTTGAAGGCTTGAAAATGATACAATTCACTGAATGTGACTGGACAGAACAATGTCAGTGTTGATGATTTATCCTTATGGCTGCTTTCTCTTTGAAGTCACCTCTGGAGACACTGAATATCAATATCAATGGACGACAGATGACGTGATGCAATAAACTACAATCAGCGGCATGGAAAAACATGATGCAGCCATGCATATTTCATGTGAGTGTTCTGATGCTGCATAGCATGCCTGACAAAGCACTCTAAATATGAGGAATGTAGGAGAATAGTACCAATCCTCCACCTCTGTAAAATAAGCTATTGAGTAAAATGATTACAGCTGTTTGCAGAGTGCTGTGTTTTCAGCCAATGGCATGGCTTTTGGGACAGCAGCAGTCCTGGACTGTTGCTACAGATTAAAATATGGTACATGGGTTCAATTTCTATTGCTTCTTTCTAGGTTTATCACAGATAATTACTGTTATAGGCTGGTTTTCACAAATAATTTAACAGCAGCAATGTGCCAAAAGCATTCAGCATTTGGAGTAAGTGCATACGGTGAACAAAAAGCGGTCCGATAATAATAACAGTGCATGAAATAGACAAATACATTGTGAATTTACATTTCTGTTTATGCAGTGGATGAACCACATCCAGTTCATTGATAGTGACACATTGTGAAGACTTTGAAATGTCACATAAATTGAAGTTATTCATCATGTGCACGCTTTCACTCAGACGTGCAAATTCAGTCATGCGAGCCAGAAATGTTACAAGAAACAGAGCAATGTGACACTGAGAAAGAAAACGATGAGAAAGCTTGTCTGCAATCTTCTGAACTTCTGGCAGAGTAAAAGAAGGCCTTGGGGTGGGAAGTAAAGAGTGAAATACAATGTTTCTAGAAAAACAATGTGGGCTGTTGGGTCCTCAAGGGCAGGTAAGGAGAGGCTGGAGACTTAGCCTCAGTGGCAGAAAAAGAGTTGATGGGGGGGAGGACATGATGAAAATTTTAAAAATGAACGCAGAGATGATTTAAAACCGTCTCATTTTGTAAGGGTTATGTTAATAGCAGCTCTCTCCACTCTGAGGATGCAGCTTCTCTGCAGTAAACAGGTCACAGTAAAGGGGATTTCAGGACAAGATAGTTGTATTAAGAACATGTATACATCATTCTGTCACCTGACATAATGGCACTGATTCTGCTGGACAAGAAAACTAGTTTGTTCTTCCCTGCAGGGAGGATTGTGGACATAAATGCCTGGCAAAAGCTACTGCTTCTATCTACCTCAAACACCTTTTACATAATGGGATTATAAAAGAAACACTTGGAGAAACAGGCTTTTTATGGGATGCTATTTGGACGCTGACACATCGCTTGAAAAATACGCCGTAACAACACGATGTACGTGTTCCTACGCTGTGCAACAATATGTATTTAACTGTAAGGACCAGAGTCAGGAGGGTAAGGAAATGCAGCACTGACCAACACTCTGTTTAATTAAAGATTCTCTTGGCTCTCACAAGTGCTTTGAACAATTTGACGCTGTGCTGATAGAGACGTATGATCAGGCTGAACCAATAGTATGAGCCCGACTCTTCTCTCCTGGGTATAATTTATTGATGTACTAGGACTTGGTGCAAGCTTTACTGTACGCGCATGTGCTTATGAAAGCTTTGATTTATGTTTTTTTCAGCCAAGGATTCAGCCTGTCTCTCCAGGGGGCAAAGCACAGAGTATTTTTTAAGCCCACATTCCTTCATGGTATCAGTCAGCACCAACTCGGCTGTCCTTCTCTGTCACCCAGCATGGGTGCTGTTTCAGCCAAGAGAGGGGACTCATGTCATGCTGTTCTAATTTGAACTAAGAGCCTTTTTTTTAATCTTCAGTGCCTGACGTGTTGTGGCCAGTGGCTACGCTAAGCTGGTAATGCACCCTGTCCCCTCCTTGACATGAACGTGGCACAAGCATTCCTGAAAAACAATTGTGAACACACAATCATGTTTGTGCGAGATGCCCCCGCCGCTTCCCGTCCTGTCAGCGTCCCGCTACATGTGCACGAGTTTTCGCTGCCTGTCTGTTTGTGTTTCACGGTGAGCCTGTAAGAACATGAAAGCAAACTGAGAAGGTTGAGACAACCTCCAAAAAATATTAGAGGATTCTGGAGTGTACACATCACCCTCAGTAAAGCAGATGCCCAGCTGTGTGTGAGTGTACGCGCACCATGGACCTTTTCTGTCACTTCTCCTACCCTTTTCCTCCGCTTCTTTCTTGAATATCAATGAGTAACCTGAGACATAAACACACAGCTTTTACTTCACGTTACATCATCATGAGAGATTTACAAAATCCTCAGACTGTAGCTCATTTGGATCACTACTGAAAGTATAAATCTTTTTGTCTGCCACCAAGAGGATATCATCCCTGATGATTTGGTATAGATAATATGTAAAGATAATATAGGCTTCTGTAAATTCATTGACTCTTACAAGTCACAACCAGGATTAAGAATATGTTTTGTTGTGACAGTATGACTGAGGAAATTGTTGATCTTAAAGCTCCAGACTGAAAGTAAAATCTATAAACTTTAAAACACCTTACCCTTAGATTGATTTCCACTCGACTCTTAGCATCTAATAAAGAGACTGATGGAGAGACTTTGCAAACCTACTTTCTAATGTACTGAAAATACTGTACTGTACTGAAAATACTCCAAATACCAAATTTAGAGTCAAACAGCACAGTTTAAGCATTTCCTCTCAGGTTATATGCAAGCTCTTGTGCAACAACAAATGCCACATATCAGCCTCCTCTCCTGTGTTTTCCTACAGCTTCCATCTACTGAAGTGTCAAAATGCAGCAGCAGCTTGAATCCTCCAGCGTTGGTACAATCAGAAAAAGCTCACCTGAGAACTCAGCCTACACAAGCACACACTAGAAGACTCTGTCATAAAAACAGGAAGCTTCTGTCCGCGGTGGCCAATAGCAACTGCAGAAATTGTATTTGCTAAATGCGATCCAAAAAAAGATCGCATTTTAAAGAGCGGGACATAGTTTTCCTCCAAATAGTGGTTGAGGACAGAAGCAGAGAGAGAAAGAGCTTGCAGGGATTTTATGGAAGACTAAGCAGAAGGTGAAAGCTCCTCTTTTGAGATGCGGTCCATCACTGAATACGTCCAACAACCCCCTCAGTTGTCCCCTTTTCTCTCGTCCCCCCACATCTGCACCTGGCTGCGCTGCATTCTGTTCACAGCCTCTCCACCTCCTTCTCCTCCTTCCTCCTCCAGGGCTGATGCCTAACGATGGCAAAACACTAGCTTGCTCATTGTCAATGACATTAAGCCCCCCCCCTCTCTCTCTCCCCCCCCTTCTTCCCCTCCCCACCTTTTACACCTTGCTCTCCTTGTTGTGGGTAGATGGGAATCAGGGCTCTGGAAGGATAGACCATTGTTAAAGGAAAAACAGAGAGCAGTCAGTCCTCCTTACCTTGCTGTCCAGTGAAGAGGAGAGCTTCTCTCCTCCAGTAAGGATTGGAAGCAAGATCGTGCACATACACACTCAGATACACTATTATACACTGCTCACACACATTCACACTCAAATACACTCACACACGGATGTATGCCGCTCTCTCTCTCATACACACAACGACAAGGAGGGCTGGCTCTCAAGCGAGAGCACACTGCAGGCTGCCGCTTGCCTGGGAAAGCCTGATGCGTTCTTCCCTCCAGGCAGAAGCACACGCTGCCATCTCAAAGGCTCTTTGTTGGGACTGATTCATCCCCGGCTCCGTGGCTGAGTGCTGCGCCGTGTACCGGTGCCTGCTCCAAGGAACACCGCACAAAGCAGGGACAAAGCCATGAAAAGGATAGGTAGCATCCAGGAGGAGAGAATATCATGGCTCCATGTAGCTTCTTCCATCCATCCCCTTTCTCTTCCTCTCCTTCTCAGGCTCGCTGTCGCTCTCTTTAGACACACACACACACATATACACACACACCCTCCCACCTCCCTCTCCCTCTCTCTTTATCACTTCCCTCCTTCTCTGCCTCCTCCCACTCCCTCATTGGGCTGTAAAAGAACTGATAGCTTGGTGTGCTTGTGTGAATTTGTGTGTGTGTGTGTGTGTTTTTCAGCTGGTTTCCGGTGACTGTAAGGAAAGGAGAACTCCTCTACACCTCATCACCTGGGATACCTTTCATCCACCTTCCCGCCCTTCACCTATCTCTCTCTGTTTCTCTCTCTCTCTCTCTCTCTGTCTCTGTCTCCTTTATACGTAACGCGGGTGACATGAGAAGACGAGGGTGCTGCGTTCACTCAGCGGGCTGCTGTTCAGTCAAATGTATTATCCATGGAACGACAGGGTCAGGAATGGCAGATGGCAGGGGGGGCTGCTTGTATTTGGATATGTAACGGGTTTGTAAGGGTACTTTTAAAGATGGAGCAATCCTCATCCCCATCCTCACAATCTCCTCTTAGTCCTCTGTGACCTAAAAATCCTTGTGGGTAAAGGCACAAGAAGCTGAAGTTCCAGCAGCGCTACATCTGATCCAGCAACATTACTCAAGTAAAACATTCCCGTCTTTTCATGCCACAATCATTTCCTGAATAATTTATGCAGCAGCTAGAACAAGACTCAACAAAGGGAAATGTATTAGGGTCAAGTCATGCAGAAACTGCCTGCAAGAGTAAGTCAGATTTGGGGCATGCATGTAGTACGTGGCATTTTTATGCAAGAGGAGCTTGCAAAAGAGCTAGAATGGACCAGTATAATGATGTCCTTCTTACACATGAAATAAAGTCAAGTGAAAAGGGCTACATGAGCCAATCTGCATAACAATATGATGTCCCAATTGGTAGTATAAAGAGCCATGGCTAACAGCCCCCATCCACACACACACTGTTTTACTTATCAGCCTAATAAGTAATAATAAAGATAATTGATGTGACTATATTTGATTTCTTTTCATT
>JBBDHI010000021.1:8085528-8104767 GCA_037177115.1 Craterocephalus stercusmuscarum
ATTCTCTAAAGAATATATTAATCTTAGATGGTTTATCACATGGAGATATATGGACAGCACTGACGGTAACAGTGACCTGTGCATGTTCAGAGCCCGTACAAAACCATTTTCAGCCTTTTTTACACCCTTAACGTAGCAAAAGTGGGCATTGCATATTTAAAGATTAATGCTAAATTTAAGTGCAAGTCTCCACTTATTAAAAGCAGATAGAGCAAAGTAATCAATTCATAACACAAACTTGTAATAAACTCAGACTACATCTTCAGAGGGAATGAGGAGCCTTCTCTGGCAAACTCCTCAACACTAAGATATCTGGAGTCAGCAGGTGTACACGCACATTTGACAAGAGCTGTCCCTCTATAGAGGGAATAATTTCCGGTTGGGGAATTTTTGTGGCTGAGGATGATGGAGCTTACATGGCTCTCTAGATGAGGAGAGAGCTAATCAATGTGGATATGCTGAGCATTGCAATAGATGAAACTCTCCTTCAGAATCCCCTGTGCCTTCTCTAATTGATACATGTTGCCAGTTTGGACCCTGGGAGGCTCTGCTGATCTCTGCAGAATAAATACAGGGCTGAACTCATGGTCCATGCTGAACATTTTTTTTAATGTGCAGGCATCTTTGTTTCTCTCCCTCTTTTTGCCTGTATTCTGTAATCTGTGCCCAGCTTACCTTTAAGTGCTTGTAAGTGTTTTGTGCACATGAGATTGTTTGAAGTGTGTCAATGTTTAATGTTGAGAGCTCACGGCTATGTAGACTTTATTGTTTTTACTGTTAAACAGCTTTTTTAAAATTCTGAGAAACTTTTTTAAAAGTGCTTTGTGTCTGAAACAGAAGTGACTGCAATTTGTTGTTCTCAGTTTTTTAGTTGTAGTTTCATTTTTATTGCTAAATCAAACTTAATTTACACATTTATGTATAAATGTGAAAATGAACCTTTAGACATGAAAGTAAAACAAGGACATAAGAATGTGGGATTTTTTTATTTATTTAGATGTTCCCTCTTTTATCTGAAGCAGGATCATATACAACAGAACTCAATATCAATGTTCTACATCTTCATGACTTCATGAAAAATCACGATGAGGATCTTATGTATCAGGTACTTTCCTCTGCACAAAAAGCATTTCATGTTATTGTTTTCAGCTTGACGAGAAGTGTCGCCATTGTAGGATGAACGTCGCTTTTTAACAAGACTCCTGGCAAAAACAGAAGCAAAATGCTAAAACTACAACAAATGTCGGCATTGCGATTGGAATTCATGAATATTAATGTGAATCTTAAAGAATTGCAGTTTCAGTCGGCTTAAAATGTGGTTGAAATGAACAGTTAAGATATGATGACCTTTGCCGATCTTTAACTCAGAATCATAAAGTTTTACCATAATAAGCTGAATTGCTTGTAACTCTTCCTCTCTGTTGTGGGATTGCGGTGGGAAATAGCTGTGCCAAACAGATTTCTTAGACAGTACAGCATTAAAAATATAATTTATTTGACCAGCTACTCTGGGCATTTTTCTTTCTGTATCCCCATTAAAAAACTCAACATTTTTATTATTTTCTCATCATTTGTTTAAGTATATTCAAACATTTTTAAAACACCTCTAACTGAGGACTGAGGCGAGAAGGGTTTGTTGTTCTAACACTTTTAGATTGTGGGTGTAAGCTAGACTTTGCAGCAGTGAGTTGAACTTCCTGTAGTTATCTAACATGTTAAGTAACACAGTCCACTGGCTTATCATTGTAGAAAACATTACAGCAGAGCATTAACATCAAACAATGTATCCTTTCATTCCTTACAAATTGCTGTATGTGTTTGCAAATGTAAAGGAAACCATGCCCAGGAAAACATGTCTGTTTTAAGAAGATGCCTGTGCGCGGTTAACTTATCAGGCCACGGCACTTTTCCTGCCAGTTAACATACCAAAATATTCATTAATGACCTTGATGAAACAGTGGAAAAAAAGGGAAAGAAATGATAAACTCAATTATGTTGTCTAAAAAAATACAAGAAGTCCACAATGCCTTAAACTTGATGAGATTACATTCAGACCACTTCAAGTGTTTGCTTGTGAATGTCTTTATTAACAGCAAATAGTTTTTTCACACATTTTTTGCCGATTATCACTGTTTAAAGGTGTGAACTCTGCACTGAAGGGGTCCACCCCGGACTCAGGCAGCACTTGTATGAATTAGAGATGCAGCTAAATAATTCAGGATGTAACACAGAGGACTGATGGTAAATGCTTCCACGCGGAAGACTCAGAAAACCAACAGAGTAACCTTCCCCAGAGCCCCATGCAAAATTCATTATACCGCCCAGTGCACAAGGACAACTAATTCCACACAAGTGGCTTATGCAAATATCTAATCTATCACAGCTGGAAGGTTAGGTGTTAATTCTGATACTTTACAGATATTATTTAATCTTGGGAAAAGGGTAATGAAGGGATGTTTAACATCAATCCATTACAGGAATTATTATGTTGCAGAAAAATACATTTTGAAAGTTATACTCACTGTACTGAGTTTCTAAGTAGCTGATAAAAGACTATCTAGGCTTTAGATGTGTACATATATTGTGTCAGCTGCAACTTGAATGCAAAAGGCACAGCACACCAAACATATGAGTTAATTGTCTGGTTTTGGGGTAAGATCAAAATAGCAAGCATAGACACAGATAAGCTTGAGACCTTTTCCTGTTATTTGCATGCCCTGGTTTTCACTAATGTGATTTTTTCTCTGCCTCCAGCACCATGAGCATTACCATGAATTACCTCAGAGGAGGCTTATATAACAGCATAATCAAGCTTATATTCTATGTTTTTTTCATTGTAAAGATACTAAAATAGCACGAAAATTCTCTTTTACTCAACTGTGACTGACTATTCTCTTTGCAGATAGAGAACTGTGACCTTCCCTCTTGTCAAATGGCCAGTTAGACTGATGTGCTTTCATTCTCACATTCTGCAGCATTAGTATATGCGCATGTGAAGGATTCCTTGGCATTATAATGGAACTCCAGGCAGAGAGGTGACTGCAGGCCATCTACAGCCAAGAGTCCTCATGTGGTTTGCAAATAAAATGAGTAACACTTTGTCTCTGCCTTCACCAGCATGAAACAGAGGCGATCTCGTCATCTGATCAGCATCGTCATTAGGATGCTCATGCTCCTGTACAGACACTCCTGATTCCACTGAACCATGCTGCACCATGTGGGCGATGAGACATCTGTTGCCATGGTTTCCCCTCAGAGAATGCCAAGCAAATCAATATGGAAGTTCTGACATAATTGGATTGTATCCCACAGCATGGGAATGGAGTTATGAAGGTGATGATTGATATTTGACCGTATTTCCCAATGTTGCCAGCAACATAATCGGAGCATTGAGCAGACATGTTATGGGCTTTGTTGATTTGAATTCCCCGTCTTAAAGATCATTTGTCCTGCTGCAAGTGTATCGATGCAATGTTCTCTGGTGTCAGAAACGATCATCATTAATCATTGTCCAATATATGAGTCGAAGTATGTAGGCTTTGCCCTGCATAGCTATGAACCACATACTTACAGAGATCAAAATGATGACATAATATCCTGGATGTCCTCATAAACGCTGCAACATTTAAAGTGGATTTTACTCATTTTCATTACATTTTCTTGTTACTCAAAGAAGTAAAAGATCTGGTGCTCTCAAGCTACTTTTACAGTTTACACTAAAATCCAAGCTGCACGACTACACACCGTAACAACTCTAAATGCTTTAATTGTTAATGAGCCATATGGCAGCCATATGCTTGAATGGATGAGGTGTATCACTGAAGTTGCAACATGCTTGTAAATGCCTCCTAATGACTACAATCTGACATCACTCCTCTGCAAAATCATCTTATCACCAAGGCAGAACATAAACGCACACGACCAGCTGACACTGCAGTCAGGTTGATGACACATCAGGGCTTCTGTTCCAGAAACTGCAGTCATAAAGCACCGCTTCTTGCCTCCCACCCACTCCTATTTTAGGTTGCTTTAATGTCTCATACGTGAAGAATAGCCCACCACAAACACCTATTAGCCGTTTACTGCCTGCCTTCCAGCACCGTGTACATCTTAGTGTGTGTCAGTGTGAGCCAGCACCGTCCTACCTCACAGTCAAAGAGCAAGTGCAGCTGCCCGTCAATCCACTCCTCGATGTCCAGCCTCCTCTGCAGGTCCTTTCGGTTATATTTTACTGTCAGCTTGCCCAGCTTACGATGCGCCGGCTCCTCTGTTTTGTCCTGCACCTGAAACATCACCCTGGACTGGGTGCTAGGCTCTGACGCCATAGCTGCCACGGCCTCAAGAGAACCGTGGAGGCACACAGAGCTCTATCACACACACACACACACAGACTCACAGGCTGTGGCTACCTATACGGACTCTTTATATCTCTGTTTCAGCCTTTCTGAGCACTGCTGGTCTCACACGTATCTCTTGTTATCTTGTTGAGTGTTGGTGCTCGCCGTCTCTTCAGTGCTGGCTCTGGATCCCTGCCTGCTCTCCCTCCCTCTCTCTAAACCTCACTGTCTTGTTCTCCTTCTCTCCTCCTCTTGCAACACCCACCGCCTGCACTATCAGGAGAATGGTAATAAGATACGGCTCTATGCATTTGTGTGTGCGTGTGTGCACGCTCTTCGCTGGGTGTGTGTTTGCTGTCAGTTCTTTTCTCCTGTCTTATGGCAGGTGGGAAGGCATAGGTCAATTACAGCAATAAAAAGTGGAGAAAAGGTGAGAGGGCAGTCCACTTGGGATGTCTTACATCATAAAACATAAAAAATCCATTTGCACTTTTGTTCTTTTCTCATTGATCATTGCACATGAATCAAAAATACAACACTCCTGTACATATCTTTTTATTTCCTCCCCTGTTAAAGTGTCAGTATTGCCACAAAAGACAAAGGGTTTGGACATTTAAAGGGCTCTTCTGTCCACAAACACTTCCAACAATAGTTAGGTTCCCCTGATAGTTGAGCCAGGGTTCCTCTAGTGTGGTAGTTTCTTTGTCCTTTATGACAGCCATTATCAGGTGTACGTTTAATAAGCCTTGAAGTCAATTTGGCATCCTCAGTTACGCTCTCTTACATTATGAATGAAGAGCAGAGCAGCTCTCATGGGTGTTAAGAAGCCAAATGTCAAATGAAACGCGTGAAATGGTCAGTGTTTGCAAAGTCAAACATCAACAGCTGCACATAAACCATCGGTCAAAAATTAATAGTTGTACCTGCTGATGCAAAATTATTACAGGTAAGATAAGAGAGATAACAGGGTACAGAGTTTCCACAGATCCTTTTACGATATTAATAATGAGGTTTGGGTTTTTGTTTTGGCAGG
Source organism: Craterocephalus stercusmuscarum (assembly GCA_037177115.1). Lineage (NCBI taxonomy): Eukaryota > Metazoa > Chordata > Actinopteri > Atheriniformes > Atherinidae > Craterocephalus > Craterocephalus stercusmuscarum. The sequence continues at coordinate 8,090,899 of JBBDHI010000021.1, forward strand.
TACAATCCATCAGTCATAGCCGCACGCGTTCACCTACCGATGCACCGTCTGTTACAAACACTAAATTATTGAGTGCCCCTGGCTGCTCACCTTTCCAGGCAAACAAATTCATTCATCCTGTTTCATGGTGCTTGGTTCTGCCCTATCCGGATGGCTAAAAAAAGGGACCTGGACTCAAGACCTCTGTTAGGTCTTCTCACCCCTGACCTGGAAAGCAGCAGTAGCAAATAAACTTGACCTTTGCTGGGTTAAAAGATGGAAAGCTGAGACGTTTATGGATACTACCTTTATTTGTACCCAAATGTATCTACCCTCTGACTCAGTTTGATCCTAAGTATAATTCAGCCTCAATCATCAAAGCAATTAATCTGTCTTTTATCATTTTGGTGACCACTTCCTGGTTCCCTGCAGGTGTTAGACTCATCTGGGACTTCATGACTCATACTAATACTTGAATGTATTGACTCACTTAATGATTTAGCTCAGTATCACTGCAGGAAATATAAATACAGGTCCAGTTAATTTAAACAATATGTTATTTATCACACTGTAACCAATAGAGGATGAGACAAAAAAAACAAATATTTTTACAAATAAGCTGTTCAACCTCAGTTCTGTTTTTAGGTATTGGTAGTATTATACTGCCACCTACTGGATTAAAGTGATAATGAAAAGTCAGCAACAAAACCTGAAAAAGCGTAGTGTGACACTGTGTGACATAGGCGTATTCAGGAATTTTTTTATGAGGCGGTCAAGATAGGACAGAAGTTAATGCAAAATGGTGAAAATTACTACTTGGAATGTCTGCAGGATCATTTTCATCTTTGGTTACAATCAGTGTGTGAAATATAGGGATGTAAAAGCTTTAAGCTCCTTCATATAAAAAACATATACAAGATTTGAACTTTAAAAAAGTGTTTTGTCCGCCCATATTTCACACACTGGGTATCCATGTACTCAGCGTTGGCTTCACTGAACAAATACATCTAGCATTTGCTATCACCATCATGTTATTTCAGAAAAGACAGTTATATTTTATGTTTTTTTTATATTCAGTATTATATTCAGTATTTATGTATTTTATCATATATGTATGAGCCAACCAAAGTGCCTTACAGAGCACAAACAAACATGAAAATGTACAATTAAAACAAATTAAATAAAACTTGACAAACTATCAGTCAGAATTTGGGTGAAATTTCATGTGGTTCTTACCACCCAATTTAAGTCTTTACTGTTTTCTTTATTTTTTTTTTAGATAACTCTGGACTTTCTTTTCTTTTTCTGTTCTTTTCTTTTCTTTTCATGGCTTCTGATAGTCGACATAGTGTTGTCATTTTTAATTCTATTAATTAGTGTCCTTTTGCTGCGGACGGTCACTTTATTGTCCATTGACTGTCCATAATCCCTTAACGGAAAGTCCACATAATGGCCAAGTTTTATTTCACATTATTCTCTCCCCGGTCGCTTTCCTTGTTTTGTTTGAGGCTTCAGTCACACAACAACCAGAAGGGAGTGGCATGAGGAGTGGAATTTCACTTCCTGTATTTTTCAGGTGAGTCACCTGAGTAATGTCGTGAATTGCATAGGTTTTTGTCGACATTGGAGTTTCAGAGGCCTTAAGATCGGTCTGTGCTGTTTCTGCGGAATTACTGAACCCGTCTGAAAGTATATCAGGAAGTGTTTCTTTGGTTTTCTTTCATATTAATGAGGTTTGTCTGCTGAGAGAGCAGTTCAACACTTTGCGCCTCAAGTACTCTATACTAGTGGACTAACAGGTATTTTTAAGCTGTGCTTCACTCTTGGACATTGTAAGTGACCTCTGGATTTTTTGGGGAAGGAACTTTTTCAGGACTTTTATAATGAATATATTTATTCAAGGACTAGCAGTTGCGTCATCGCTCCTGTGCCTTTTGGTCTTGGTGAACTTCAGCGCAGGCCAGGAGTTCGGTGAGGAATGCTTGAATAAATTCCATAAAGGCAAAGACGATTTTGTACTCGATGCCGATGGATCTGTGAAAGACGGGGCCACGTTCCTCTCTGCTCCGAAACTGAATCACGACAGGGACTGTATGACCGCCTGCTGCAAGCATCCGAAGTGCAATGTCGCTTTCATGGAGCGAAATGGTGATGAGGAACGTTTGGTCAAAGCCTGTTTTCTCTTTGACTGTCTGTACAAGCAGAAATACGTCTGTCGCTTTGTCAGGAAGAACGGATACACGAATTATATCATGGATTCAATTTATGAGCGTTATCAGGACGTGAATGCCAACTCAGGTAAGAAAACAATTATTTAAAAAAAGCTTATGTTTTGCATTTTCGTTTTTAGATTCAAAATTGTGAGTTTCAAGTGAATTATATCAAATTCAATTCTCATTCATAAAGTTTGTCTTTTTATCCGTTTCTACTATTGAAACACACAGTTGTGACGAACATATTTGAGGCCACAGACTGAAACCAGAGTTGCTTGTCCACATGTTTTACAGTTATGGGCATGATGGAACCTCCGGTTTCTGTTTCTGTGTCAGGTTTATACAGCTCTCCTTTAATGGTGCAGATATATTTGTTAGCATATAACATGATTAATTCCTATCTCATGTCCCAACAGATGAAGTTGACAATCCACCTGTGGCTAATGGAGGCCCAGACCGAGTGGTCCAGCCTTACGATGACCTTACACTGAATGGCCTCCAGAGCTCAGATGACCATCAGATTGAGTCCTACAACTGGAATATAATTGGTGATCATCCAAATGTTATTATAGAGGTGAGAAAGCGACAACAATCCTTCTAGTTAAAAATTACATAATTCTTCCTGTCTATAGGTCATTCTCTGCTGGTTTTGATAAACACACTTTGTCATTTCATCCCTTTACAGAAAACCCCTTATCCTGACCAGATTATTGTTTCCAATCTGACATCAGGGAAGTACAAGTTTGAGCTGACTGTCGTAGACAACAGCGGTCAGTCAGACACGGCCATAGTAACTGTCCTTGTCCTCACCCAAGAGCAGTCTGAGCGTGAGTATCCACAGTGGGAAAGTAGAAGCTGTATGACTCTAACATACTTAGAACATGCATTTATGCAGGCTATCAGCTTCATTAAGTCATTCCTCATCTTACATATGAATATAAGTTGTAAGTGGCATCAGAGTTAGATGACATAGTTTTGTTTTACAGTTTTAGATTTATAAACCTTTGGAGCTTTGGGGTATTTGGGAGAGAAAAATTGAGTTCCAGTTGTGAGTCATTTGTACGCTTTGTTGATTCACCATTAGTTGGTTCACGTCACCTCCTTTGTGTTTGATACTGAAACATACCTGTAGGTATGACGTGATGATAAAGTTCAGTCTTTAATCTCGTAAAAATAACCTTTTCAAATTCTTTAAATTCTGTTAAAGATATCCGTTTCTGGAAAAGTTGTGTCAGAGGTATTACCGGAAATTTCCTGGTCTGCTTTAAGTTTAACTGCTACAGAATCCACTTCACCAGTTTTCCTGACTGATTTTGAGAGCAGGAAATGGAGTCCATGCATTCCATGTTAGCTGTTCTCAAACCTGTCTCGACATGCCCGACTTACTAACCAAATGAGAAACTGATAAGACACTGGAGATATGAAAGCTCTCCAGTATAAAGCAACATGGAAGCGATGCGATATGAAACAGTACTTGTTGGGGCACAGTGCTTGGTTTGGTGCCATCCTTACCCTTTGAAACACTTGGGCTCTGAAAACAGATGGGAGTAGTGCTGTTGTCTGTGAGTTTTTTTTTTCTTTTTAAGCTGCTCCTCTGATACTAACTCTCCACCCCCAACTCAATGAAACCTGCCAGTCTGGTTTCAGCGTTCATAACACAAACACCACTTCCACATTGTCTCTTCCTGAATCCAAGACAGTGTTAAAGTAGTTGACTGTAATCCTTTTAAATAGGACTTTCTTTTTCCTGTATCTGTATTTGCTTGTTGGTTGCAGATTTAATCCAAGAAAAGACTTTTAACCCCGTAGGTCTTAACCATTAACCGCTTGAGTCCTGGGTACTGAGAAGAATGTGCTCTAGTGGACTATAACTGATGGTTGCAATGTCAGTGCCATGATAATAAATGACCCAGATTAATGATGTGACATTAAGATGAGAACACGTGATGAGATGAAAAGCGTCCACTTCTCTAAATGAAGTGGTTGGGGCTGCATTTCTTTGCATGTTTCATTGACCACAAGCAGGCATATGACGAAAGCTTCTCCAAGCTCATTGGTTGTTTCTTCATGACATTGCTATGTGGTTAGCTTTTTCTCTGCGTTATCTTGTCTGTTCACAGAAAGGAAGTTACACTAACCCTTAGAGAATGTCACTAAATCTGGTACAACGTGTGAGCATAACTATGACTAATTTATGTTTGAAACAAGTGTCACATTGTTGAGGGTGCATTCAGCTAAAGCACTCAATATTTCTTTCATCACTTACCTTTTGTTTCTCACTTCACTGAAAGATATTTTGAATAAAAAACAAAAGTTATTAGCTTTGAATCTTTTCACAATAGTGAAAAACTGGTCTCCCTTTTTATATATCCACAAACGCTTTATTTATTTTTTCAGCACAGGCTACGTTGAACAATTTATTTTTGTTTGTCTGTGTTAAAGCTAATCTTTGAGATGTTCAGATGTCATTGTTCTGGTACGTAACCTTTTTAACTGTGACTCTGATCTTTCATTTTGCATCCCATCAGACCACTGTATGGTTCCGATGAAGCCGGGACCGTGCCGTGGTTCTTATCCTCGCTGGCATTACAACGCTGCCTCTGGGAATTGTGAGCAGTTCAGCTTCGGCGGCTGCAAGCCGAATCTCAACAACTATCTCACCATTGAAGAGTGCAGCAAAGCTTGTGAAGGCTCAGGTATTTCTTTCTTTGCTTATGTTATTGGGTGACTGTGCTTTCCTATCGGTTGTTTCTATGAAACTGGGATTTACAGGTAAGTCTAAACACTCACACTGTCCAGACTTTTAAATATTTGTACGGTTACCAGTACAAAAGTTGGTTCCCCATTCCTGGTTTCGACTTGAAGCTGGACTGCTGAGCTTTTGCAGATTTTGCACTTTGGCCCCACTAACAAAGGCGAATTTGACATCTGTCCCGCTAAATGTGACGTCTCTGAGGTCACTTCAGGGAAAAAAAAAACAGCCTGATTTTGACTCTTGTCCCATTTCATCCTCTGTCACTCTTTCTTTTCTTCGCCCTTTCCAATAATGGATTCTGTGCAGAATCTGTCAAAATGGCCATCGTGTAAATAACCATTTGCTGATGTGTGGCATGGCACCAGCCTGGAACACAAAGCTGTAAAGTGCCGTTTCTCACCCCTGTGATGCTGCGAAGCAACAACAGCTTCAGTAATCTGCATCATAAATGTTTGTTTGCTGGTTGAACTAGACGATATCTCAGTTGTAAGGTTGGAAACTTACAGCATTGCTTTGAAATAAATAATATTACCTTTATGTTCTTAGGTTTTATTTTTCAATTTGGTAGGATAACATGAGGATAGAAAATATATTTGGTATTTAAAACCAATACATATGAAATTTATTAGAATCCTTGTTATTACGTCATTGAGTATTTTTAAAGTCAGCAGGGTTTAAATCCTACTCCTCAACTTTTTAAAAATCTCCTGGTTGTTTTTCTTGCAGACAAAGGTGGTAGTAGTAGAGGTTTGCCTCTTCCACTGAAAGGTAAGCACATTGTGTCAGGTGGTGAAAATGTATTCTCACACAGCTTCATCTTCTTCTCATGTTTGTCTGAATCCTGACTTATTTTATTTTTCAAAAACAGAATATCAGACAATCAAATGAGTATTTGGGAGTAATGTGGTTTTAAAGTCTGTTGAAGCAAACTTCTATGTGCCTCTCTGAACAGCGAACCAGCTGAAGTGACTCAGTAAAAATGGTTTAACTGATGTGGTGATGCTTTTTGCAACAATTTAAATCAATAATCAGTGTAAATGAATCAATTATAAACACTATAAATGACTATTTTTTGCCTGTATTTCTCTGCCATATAAGAGCAATGTGGTGTTGAGTGCACTCCAGGGCAGTTCGTCTGCGACAATGGTTGCTGTCTGGATGAAGGACTGGAGTGTGACAAGGAGGAACAGTGTAGTGATGGGTCAGATGAGCAGAAATGCGAAGAATGTAAGCACTTGCTGTTCAAATATTGAAATATACAGAGCAACGCAATATCAGTGTCCATATTGAATGTTTCTTTGAGAGCCATGCTAATATGAGTTTATGTCTCATGTCCACCAGTGAATAAAAAGTTCCGGATTCTGCTGAGTATTCCAGTGGATGATAAAAAAGGTGATTAGAACTCAAATTATGTCAAATTTTGTTATCGTTTCTGCCTTTCAGAACATATTCATGCCGTTTTAATGACCTCCTCTCACCTTATTGCGTATTGATTCTTCACAGTACGCTGCACAGAAACCCCTGACACAGGAAACTGCAGGGACAGTCACTCCATGTGGTACTACGATCCCTACTCACGGAAATGCCGCCGCTTCAACTACGGTGGCTGTGGGGGAAATGAGAACAGGTTTGTTGATGAAGAGACCTGCAGGAACTTTTGCTTCAATGTAACAGGTGAGTTATTCATTTTAAGAAGGAGCTTTTATCTTATTTTTTCATTCCCCATATATAAGATTAATCAATACAGAAGTAACAAGGCTGGTGTCAGTAATGCGCAATGTATTTTTTATTTAGTGTAGTTGGTCAGGTACAGAATCTGGGAGAGGAATTAAGACTTAAAAGAGCTATAATAGCTATTTTTATGTTTGATCATATGTCTGTGTAAAGGGAAATCTTTGCTGGTGGTAATAAAGAATCTTTAGCAGCTTTTCTGAGCTAAAAATCGAAGGTGTTGTCATTGTCACATGTTCAGTAACACTATAAACGCCACAGCAGATCTGGTTTATTATCGTTGGTGTGAATATTTATGCCAACATTGTTGTTCCAAGAGCAGATTTTTTATTAAGATTTTACTTTTTCATTTAGCAGTATTTTGGTGTTCTTGCTGCTGTGGTACTGATGATGCTGTATCTGTATCTGGAACTCTACTTTGACAATGTTAAAGGACATTAAACCTTACTGGCAAAATAATGATGCATTCGGTCACAAATGAATCTCTGTCTGACTGACATTGTGGCTATGTTAGTGCATATGTCACAATTCTTTGGAGGAAAGCGTCTTCAGAAATTTTAGAAATTAACTTATGATTGTTTCTAACACTATTTTACGCACAGGCTGTTAATGGGGCTGATTTTAGTGGTGAGCAGTAAAAATCACAAATGCAAAACGGCATAAACAACATAAAATTAATCATTATATTTCCATACCAGCTATTAGATCAAACTTGTGGGTTTAATCAGACTTACATGGACATTTTTGTTCTAAAAACTGAATGCAACACTGACATCAAGTAATCAAACTTTCAAAAAATGTTTCCAGATAAATTCCGATGCCTTAGAGTTGATATTGAGAATTTATTTTTAATATAAGGACAGCTTCACTAGTGAAATGTCCTGTGGATAAGAGGATGTGTTTGTGGGGCACCCAAATTTCTTACAGAAACCTTCATTTTATTTCCTGCGTTCTACCTTCTTAATGACAGGATCAGGTACAGTATAGTGCACGTCGAGCTGATAGACATTTACCAGGTGATTTTGTCAAAAGTTTATTTCTCAGAACTGAATCTCAGATAACTCTATGCTCTCTAAGCTCCATGCAAAAATATGTAAGTGTAAAGTTAGAAGCTTCTGCTGCCCTCATCTGGAGATGGTGCCTATTTATGCTTAGGAAATGAGAACATCTGATTTGCCATGCTAAAATATTCTTTTTTTTTCACAGAATATGATGTATATACAAGAAAGGAGGAATTTGAAAAAGCTGTGGCTGACGGCCAGACGGGTATATTAACCTTTATTTCTATTCTTTCATTTTTTCCCTCTGTCATAGACATTTAATGGTGTTAAACTAAATCTAGATATAGTTGACAACTGAAAAGAAAATGAAGTGCCTGCAAGGTGTTTGACCTTCTTTCTGTTGTACCGGTGTACTAGTTTTATAATTGACCCACTATGTCTACTCAGTTTCTATATAATTTACCTCCTATCTATAACCACCAACTCTGTCTGCTTCATCAGTTTCACCTTTCAGCAAATTATTTTTCTGTTCACTAAAAAGGTTAAAGCTTGTTAAGCACACTTTCCAGTTCACTGAGGTGCTCAGAGTTAGATTAATCTATCTGCCATACTGCCTTTGAACCGTCCTCCATTACTCTTCTTTTTCAAACAGGTATTTTAGCCATAGCTATCCTCCTGGGTATAGCCATCCTCATCCTCCTCGGCCTCCTGGGCTACTGCTACGTGAAGGGAAAGCGGTCTAAACAACAACAGCATGTGCCTGTCAACAACGCCACATATACTTCGCTACAGGATAGAGAGCGGCTGGTCTACAACAGCACCACCAAACCAATATGACCCCAGAGTTTTCACTTTTGACTCCTGTATTGGCATGAATTACCCTGAAGTAGTGTCATACAATGAACAAAGATAGACAGATGATAGAAGTCTGTGCTTGAGTGTTGTAGGAGACCCCCTCCCCATCTTTTAAAGGTGTTGTGTGCAGAGTGCAGGGAATTTTCTCTGTATAAATGTGATGTCTTGTTTCCTGATGCTGTGGCCTGTTGAAATGAACAGTAGTTTGTGCTCAGGTTAAAAAGAGGGAGTAGATTATCCTTTTATTTAGAACTTTTCTTTCTTCCACTAAATTTGACCACTTATTCATTTATTTTTTCTTTAAACGATCGATTTATCATCAAACTTTGGCTCCATGTGTGCCCTTTACGTCACGACACAAGTCCAGCATCATTTTCTTTTCCTTCCAAGCAACCTAATATTGATCCCTTTTTGATATTTTGGGGGTCTTTCAAGCTTCTTTACTCAGGTTGCTTTTTAGATACATTTTTATCTGTTGTTACAAACACCTTTTGGGATTTCAAACATATGCATACTGTTGTATATAAGATAAGAATTTCATAAAGAAATATTTTCTTGTTTTTAAGAGGTTTTATTCTAGAATAAGCATTAAATCTTAAAAAATATGCTGTTTTAAATAGTCAATGCTTTAAATTTCTTGCATTTGTACATGCTGCCTGAAACGTTTCCTTTTTGCATCATGACGTTCATACTGAATAAAAATTTGATCTCATTTTTCTTGGGAATATTTTGTTTTGCACAAGGGTTAATCTTGTTTTAATGAGTTTGTAAAGTTTCTTTTGCGCACATACTGTGACACACTGCAGTTTCCTCACTTTTGTCTTTGATTATACACTCAAAACTCTCAGTTCATTATTCATTGTCTCAGTATTATCTTTAGTTTGTTGTCCTTGCAATTAAACTGCACGTTATATTTTTTCTGATTGAAACTCAATCCTTCTGTCAGATCTGCACCATAACACTCCAGGGAGAGAACAACAATTTGATTTTTCTTTCTTTCAGCCTCATAGGCAAGAAGAACTAATTCTTTGTATAACACAAAACTTACTCAAGCTTCTCATTGACCATATTTTACAAGGGTCCAAACCCTTGGAGTATTTGCCCGATACACATGTCCACTATTCTGGATGAGTAACTTTGTATGCGACTGCTTTTTTGTGTTGTCATTCCAATTTAAACTTTTCTTTCAATCAACAGGACACCCGTGAGAAATTTTTTTATCCCTTTGGGTCAACAGAAGTAAAACAAAAAGTCCAAAAAGATATTTTGTGCAAATTGGGAAATCAACTTTACTTCTTATAAAACTTACATAATATGAACATATTAAAATTATTCAGCCTTTCACATCCCTCTTTGATCATATGATGTAACTATGAAAAAAAATACACTTTAAATGAGATATCTGTCATATAAGCATCAAAATCAATGTTTTAAATGTTGTAGTACTTTAAAGAATTTTCTTTTAGAAATAAAAGCTGAAAAACTCATTTTATGGAAAATAGCTTTATATTTTCATAACGGGGTCATGTAAATTGCCAAATTAAGAATTGAAATCAAGTGCATATTTGAAATTCTTGATTAGTGTTAATCTTGATTAAAAGATAGAAATACAGAATCAAAGTAAACGAATAACTGAATGCAGTCATGGCTGCCTTAAACTTTACAGTTGTAATATAAATGTCCAGGAGATGGCGATATAGGTTAGTCAACAGTTTTTTAGGGAATTCATCCAAGTGAACTGTCCCATATGAACCCTCTAGCCAGTTATAAAATCTTTTCACATTCTCAAAGACACTGGAAAAGTCATTTAGCGACGTTTAGCATGTTGTTTTCTTCCGCTTTCTGTCGTTGGGATCATGAGATGATTTTCAGGAGAAAGGGGGTTGTGCAAAGCAAAAGCCGCACACATAAATTAGCACCCATCAATAGATCCACTGAAGCCATCCTTTGTGAGCACCCCATTTTACTGAGCTGACCCTATAAATGTAATTTGCAGGGTTTCAATTTATTATCCTTCACAAGACTGTCATTGTTTTGCTTTGCACGGGTGCAAGTGAGGACACTTTGTGGAAAGAAAACATCTTGTTTGCGCTGAACAACTCTGTCCACTGACCAAACTATGCGTTCCAGATGTTATAATGTGGGAACACCTCTGACACCAAACAGTTGGCCTGTCAAAAACAGGCGTTCCCTTGTTGCATTCATAATGTCTCGTAAATTAGAAACTATTTAGTAAAGTTGTTTGTTTGTTCCCCCGAACAAGCCTTTGCAAAAAAATATATGGGGATACAAAATTTCCACTTATTTTGTTGTTGGTTTATGTGTTTTTGTTGATGTTGAGAAGTGATAGTTTGTAAGCAAAATAAGAAAAACTAGACTATTATCTTTTGACATTTAGAGGGTAAAGCAGTGAGGAATTAAAAATGAAAGAGATGTACGTCTTATTACATCTAGAGGCGAGATGAGCCTGCCCTGAATAACATGCGCGGTCATGTTGTGTTCGGTGGAATCTATTCTTCCGAGGGGAAGTGAACGCATCATCAGTTCTGCTAGTTCTTCAAAGATGCAGTCGTGTTTGGTTGTCGGACGCAGTGAGAGCTGATGACTTGCGGTGGGATGTGTGTATGTGTCTGAGCGGCATTTACCATGTGAAAACAAAAAACTAACGGGAATAAAGTCGACATTTTCACCTAGAAACCAGTGAAAAGTTGAACAGCAGGCCGTGGCCATCGGAAGGAAAGAAGTTGGAGAATTTGGTACGTTTACTGCTTTTGACAACTTTATCAAATCTTTGTTTAAACAGTAGTTAGAAAAGCTGCAAGTCTAACGTTTTGCCAAGTGATTTTGTCTGTTTTCATGTGTTTGTGTGTGTTTAAAGTCTGCATTTGATTATTTTTTGTTTCGCGCTTTTTCCAGTAATCATTAATTCTCACTTAAATCAAAACGGACTGAAAATGACAGATTTGAATCTTTTGTACAGAAGTATAAATTATAAGGTACGGACCAGAAATTCGTGTAAAATTATATCAAATTCAAACTCTGCTTTACCTGAAGTCAGACTTTAGGTGTATTTCTGTAGCTGTGGGCAGGAGTTTCACTCAGATAAGTTCTGTTTGTCTTTGCAGCCAAACGCTCTCACTTGAATAGACTTTGATCACCTGCTGCAGTGAACATTTTCTAAATTATTTTTCAGGGAGAGAATTTTTCCACATCGTCAGTGAGGTCAGACTAGTCATGTGAGGGGAAGAATTAACCATCATTTCCCATTTTCTCTTATCCTGCATCCCATTCCTCCCCCATGGTGCCCATACTGGCCCCAGCAAGCCTAATTGTTTGTTCTAATGAGCACCCCAGTGAGACACAGTGAGGTTTTAAATGCAGGTCAGTAATTCTCCCCATCAGCAGTTGCAGAAGAATGGGATAAAAATCAATCAATTACTGCTGAAAAGTTCCATCTTGTGCTACTTTGACCTCACTTGACCTTTCACACAATGCAGTCTGGACTTTATTTTTGATAAATGTTACGCTGGTGCCATGAACAGCGCTCTCGTTTAGGTGGTCCAGACAGTAGGCTGCACAAGTGTGTCTTGGATGGCAGAGTTGGCCTCTGGTTTCTTCTTCCACAGTCTCAGTATGCTGCAGCTGTGATAAAAATCACCAGAGCAGTAAGGTTTAAGGGTGGCTTAATCTGTGGACATTTATGATTGTATCAGAGCTTTTCATAAGTCACCTTTTTGGCATGGTGTGGTTATACATTGTTGTCTTTAGGGTACATTTTGGTGGATCCAGATCCCATTCCAGTTTTTACAAGCTGTAGTTGCCCATGAGACATAAAGGTTGACTTTAAACAATTTTTTAGTGACATACATATTTGCTTAACTTCTTTTATTCCAAACACACAAGGGGAGATCTTGGGAAGGCAGGAATGAACTTTTTTCAACTAAATGTGGTGTAATGTACCTTTAAATGAGCTCACTCAGTTTCTATTTGAGGGGTTGTCTAATTTTACTCTGCAGCCTCGTCCTCTCCCCTCTGAGCTCGGCAGGACGTTATGGAAGACTGTTTACCTTGTTGTTTACCATTAAGAATTTTGAAAAGTTTGAAGTCTCCACTTTTCATTTACAAGCTCAGATGGCCTTTGCACCTCCCCTTTAGCAGGTATGCATTCTTGTGTTTATTTACCATTGTAGAAAGGGAGGTGAAAAGTGCTATTTTCTCCTTTTCACCGCAGTGGGAAACAATTATTCCTCCATTAAAAGGCATTTTGGCTGCTGGAGTGTATGTGTACCATATGGGCTGAACTCTTCAGAATTGCCTGTGGGTGTTCATTTAGATGGATTACATATCACTGCATTTTAACGGCACGCTCAGAAATGCAGCAGATGAAAACTAGAGCCTCATATATCGTGTCTCCATGTGAGAGTTAGGGCAGCGTCTTTTGTTGAGGTTTTGGATTTGATTGAAACGAAGAGTGACCATCAGCATGTATTGTCTTCTCCAGTGAATGAAGAGCTGTTGATCACTTAAAGCCTGTGTGTCACAGGGCAAACTGCAGGAATAATGTGGGAAAGGAGGGCTGAAAGGCTTTTTTGGGGGCTGTTTTCTGCAGGGGTAGACAGTGTAAGAGGGTAACAGAGAGGTCATGCAGGGCAAACATGGCACCAGTTCTGATATAATAAAGAGACTGTCTCAGTTAGCCTATTAGGACCTCTGAAAAGTCCCCGGTCCAGGTTAGATTTTTATTCGAACTGAACATAAACATCCATCTAAACTGACAATGTCTCAAAGAAATCCAACCCACCGTGACTGGCTAAAGAGATCCCAGGAGACTTATGTCATACTTCCAGTGTCCCATGAGACTTGTTGGGGTAGACGCTTTAGACATCATTATGTGGTAGGTCTGTGACTGTGAGAGGAGAGCAGAATGAACTATTTTTAGTTCTTCATCCTCCAATGTGTCGTTGGGGGAACTAATTATCTCAGAAAAAGTTCCCAATTGGAAACTTGTTCCAACCTATGATATTGGTTGAGTCAGGTTGCGTATATATTAGGGATGGGCATTCAATTAAATTGTCTCAATTATCAGGAGAAATAACAATAGATTATCGATTAATCATTAAAATTTCTAAATTCAAATTTAATATTTTTGGTCTATATTTAAATGAAGTGAAAGTAGAAAAAAGCCTAGTAAGATTTTTATCACAAGATAAACGACTTGTGGCAGTCAAATGGGACTCAACTTCAGCACCAGTCTAAAGATTAATACATAATTTTAGTTAATTCTATTTCAGTTTTCTAAATCTCTTTTGAAGATGATTTCGAGTTGAAGTTCAGT
>JBBDHI010000021.1:8118004-8132643 GCA_037177115.1 Craterocephalus stercusmuscarum
TGAAAAATACCTAACTTCCCCTTTAACATGAGGTCTGCTTTGCTTGTCTGAAACAGCGTCCTTGACTTAAAAGAGTTGGGTTCGTTCGAGTCCTGCTCAAATTGTCGGTAAAGTTTCCCAAATAGTAACTCCTGCTTTCTGTGTGATCTTCTCTCCTTTCCCAGAATCTCCTCAGCTGTCCTCACCCCTGTCCTCCAGTTACCATGTCCAGGGTAACGTAGATTTGGGCCCCGACTGTTACGGCCAAATATGTGTGGAGCCGCTGGAAGGGGAGTGTGAGCGTCCAGTGAGCCTGGTGTCCACGCTGTCATCTGGTTCATCCCGTGATAGCCGCAGCCTTTTTGGAAGCACAGCGGCCCTTCCTTCCTCCACCACACCTCCTGTACCGAGCGAAGAGGACATAGACCTGGAGCTGAGCCCGGCAGAAAGCAGCAGAGAGCAGGCCAGAAACCAGAGTCCCCCCCTCACAGGTTCCACGGAGCGCTGGCGGGAGCGGCTGGAGCCCAGGGTCATCAACAACCAGCGGAACAACAACGCCACCACCAGCAGGGTCGCAGGTTGTGAAGTACCTCATATCCCCACCTCGCCCGTCGTCTCAGAGGCCATGGCGCCCAACCCAAAGCTGACCTACGTTGACCGCGTTGTCATGGAGATAATCGAGACAGAGCGCATGTATGTCAAAGACCTGCGGAGCATTGTGGAGGTGAGCGGATTTTCCTTTACATTTAGTGTTTTTCACACTGTGTGAGCCATTTATTTTTATTCTGGGCACCCGAAGAACATTTTTGACCTGGATTTATGTGCAGCCCTGACATAATGTCTGCAATATTCACTAGAAGTGATATACTGAACAGCTAGGAACCAGACCAGGGATTTAGTTTAAAGAGCAAATAATGAGTCCTGTACTCCAAGCGGCCGTTTGTGACTGAAAATTAGTCTTGTAATATATCCAATAGATTTTTTTTTTTACTACTTCAAGGTTTCATTCTGATTTTCCTGCTTTTGAAACAAATCGGGCAGTGGAAAAAAAAAATATTGCCCGACATCTGGTGGCTGCCTGTGTGTTGTTTATAGATTAGGAGTTCATAAAGATGAAAGCTGTCAGGCAGTTTAGGATCTGGATGTAATGTTTTCTATCTGCCATTCTGTATATTTACAGTGCGGTGAAAGTTTACAGTCTGTAGCCCGGGTTTATGGATTCGGTGCTCATATCTGGAGTTTAAAGAAGGGACACATCGCAGGGTTATCACAACATGAGTCTCTGGCTCTGTGATCTTTTTAAAGAAAGTAAAAGCCTCATCTCGAAGATGTGACGAGTGGGAGAAAGTGGGCCAGGGAGGATATTTTAGGACAGAACGAACTACTTATTTCCTATCACTAACACTTTTTTTGCTTTTGTAGTCTGGCAACAGTTTCCAGATGAGATGCCTTCATCAGCCCAGGTCTGTTGTCAGTTTAGCAGTGAAGCAGCAGCAGTCATTCTGCAGACCGTAATGGCTTTAACATGTGAGGCATTTCTGAGACTGACTGGCAGTAAAGCAGCTAGGACCCCTCCTCACCTTCCCTCAGACTCTGCTGGCGTCTAACATATACTGTGGGAGGGAGTACTTCCCCCCGGCTCAAGCTTTAAGTAACGACTTGCTCCTGACAACCACTTCTAGGGATTTCTATTTCACTTGACAAGAGCTGCAGACCAACTCGGTCTTGCCTCGGTCACACAGGCCCCGCTGCAAGCTCCAGCCTGTCCTGAACGCAGGCCCTCCCAGCCAAGACAAACACCTCCATCTTTGCCCCAACTGAAGAAATGGTGCAGATGAAAGTCGAGCATTTGGGCTGTAGTGTGGGAACCGATGTAGCTTTTATCTTTTCATGATAATAGTCTGGCTCCAGTCATTTTGATTCCAAGCAGCTCACATTTATTTCACACCCAGCTTTGGATCTGACAGAGAAGTGTGAAACTAATCCCTCAATTTTCTGTCAGATTTTTTTTAAGGAGACTAATCTTCCATTATATACTGATGTTGAACTTATGAGCGGCATGTTGTTGGATCTAGTTCAGCGCTTACTCTGTGCTGCCTGTCCATGGGGTGCAGTTTGACAACAGCTGTTTAACCCCGACTGGATTCACATGCTTGAATACATCCCAAACAACTGGCCTGAGCACACCCAGAGTAATCACACTCAGCATTTTTTTAAAAAGAAGGTGGCTGCGAGGGTTCATTGTTTTTTACAGAGACCTGGTCACCCTTGTTACTCTGTGAGATTGTGAACTCTTAAAAAGATTTATGTTACCCATAGCAGTATTACTACAGCAAAAAAGCCCTGTCTGTCCTATAATAAAGAACAGCTTGTAGCTGTGTAAGGTATGAGACGACATGCACCGCATTAAATCTCACAGTATGCTGAAGGTCACGTGTGTGTGTGTGTGTGTATGTGTGTGTGTGTAGTGCAACTCATCCGGTGAGTTTTGCACAAGGGACTGTTGCTGTTTGTGACTCTTGGCTGCAGTTCATTCGGTTTTGATGTGATGACTCTTTCTTGCAATACTGTTAGGTGTGTGTGTGTGTTGGCATATTTGCTTTACATTATCAGGGAGTGTGTGTGTGTGTGTGTGTAAAAGCTGTTTATACTCTTTATTTAGCTGCTTCTTGTTTGTATGCATGTGTCTGTGTGTTTGTCCTTCGTTAACCTGCTGCTTGACTTCTTTGCTGTTGTTTGTGTGTCACATGAGTGTGTAATTGACCAAATCAGTGGGAAATCCTCCAGATGTTGGCATATTTGGCTTTGGAGGTTGTGGTTATTTTTATCACGTGATATTCTCCTGAGGGCCAGAGAGTTGGGTCATTGGGGCGGGAGATGTTTCTGGTGTGGGTACCACAGAACCTTTCCCAGAAAGTCATCTTTTTCCTCAGTGCATGGAGCAAATCCTTAAAAGGATCTTTGAAGCATCGTTAAAATAATTAGTTTATTTGTCATCATGTTTTTCATTCTCAGGAAAATTGAAATGTTAATACAACAACTATCTTTTACTCTGCATTAAACTGGAGTAGATGTCAGCTGGAGGGCCCAACTGTCAGAAAGCATCACTCAATGCAGCAGCTAGGAAAGAGATAAGAGACCGTGATGGTTTCTGTGGGTTCATGCTCCCTCTGCTGGTAGGAATTTGAAAACGCCTGTGTGATGATAAACCATTTTTTAAGTGTTTGTTATTCTCTCTGCTGCTTTTTCAGGACTATTTGGCACACATTATTGATACAAGCAACCTTCCCATACGGCCTGAACAAGTATGTGCACTTTTTGGAAACATAGAGGACATCTATGAGTTCAACAGGTAAATCTCTCTCAACATTGAAATGCTGGCTTGTCTCATTACTTTTTTAGAATTCTTCCTTGGATTGTTGTTGCAAAATAGTAGAAATCCATGTAGAACGTTGCTACATTATCAGTGGACAGCCAGTTTATGGCAGAGCGGAGGAAACTGTGATCAGTCACTGGTGTAGTTACATTCCTGACCAGTTCTTTGGGGCAAGGAATGTTTCCTTTTACTTTGATGTAGATGTTGCTGTTTTAATAATAGGGCTTTAAAATCATGAAAGTCAAGAATGTGTGATGCTCGGCTACATTCTCATGCTGAAGTCAGATGCAGGGAAAGACAAACAATTGGACTTGCCTTAAAACATTGTTGCAAATCTCTGCACGGCAGAGCAAGTATTGATGCAGCTGGCTTTACATTTCATCATCGTATGTCAGCAAGAAGTCATCGCGGACTGAGCTGCTTGCCAAAAACACATTTTCATTATTATGGGGCCCCTACAATAATGCCAATGCTATCAAAGAGCACCAGTAAGGAAAATGAAATGCAACGTTACTCTTATTGTCTCAGAGTAGGAAATATATTGTTATATTTTTGGATTAAGATATGACATTTATAAAGAGGCTTTTCCTTGTTTTGCTCCTTTTAGCAACATGTCTGTGATGAAATCCTGGTATCAGCCAGTGAACAGGTGCCCCATATTTACTTACTATTGCAACAGAGTTTGTGGGAGGCTGTGCAAGGGTTTCGTTTGAGCTTTTCTGTACATACAGTACGCTTTGTTAACCGTATGTCATTCTTCTGTTTACTTTGACTTAAATCAATCCAATGCTTAGCATTTTCTGTTCTTTATGACTCTTAATAACTTAGACCTGACATTGGTTTAAAAAAACAATTCCTTTTTCATCTTTCATCCAAGAAATGTTTTTCTTTTCAGCACTTAACGTTGTGCCAACTGTAAATACTGCTGACCAAGCAAACACTATAAGAACAAATAACACTGAGTCTATAATAAATCTCAACACCCATATATTTCTTGTTGTATGCGACGGCACATCTGTTTGTACTTGGTTTCAGTCCAGCCACCTTGCCTTTGATCGCACCTTTGAAATGCTCTGTAATGTTATTGTTTGTGTTTGACTCTCAGAATAAAGTTTGTTTTTATGGGAATGTGGACATGGAGAATTTCAAATCTAATGCTGTTTCTCTGTATAATTATGTCAAGGCTGTTGTTTGAAAGTCTGTAGTGCCCTCTAGAGGTAGATGTGATAACAGCACTAAAGCGGCTCTAAACTCCTTCCTGTTTTCATCATTACTTTGTAGGTTTTTCCTGTTTGATATTCTCTCACCATATAATTTCACTCTGTTGTTGTGTTCAGTGAGCTGCTTCAGGCGTTGGACATGTGTGAGAACGACCCTGTGGCTATTGCTCAGTGCTTTGTAAACAAGGTGAGGAAAACAGTCTTCAGGATTCATCCATCCATTTTAGTTTGTCAACAAATATGGACAGTAATGATGCTGGATGTGTGTCTCCCCCAGAGTGAATACTTTGAAATCTACACCCAGTACTGCAACAACTATCCCAAGTAAGTTGTTTTGATATTATTATTGTTATTGTTATTATTATGTGATGTACCGTACCTGAGTGAGCTGATGGATGCTGATGTTTTCCGCCTGCAGCTCCGTGGCAGCACTGACCGACTGTATGAGGAATAACACCTTAGCCAAGTTCTTCAGAGATCGGCAGGCTGCTCTGAAGCGCTCCCTCCCTTTGGGTTCCTACCTCCTAAAGCCTGTTCAGAGGATCCTGAAGTATCACCTGCTCCTTCAGGTAAACCCTTCCTCATGGATCCTCAAGCTAGGGAGCAATACTACCTAGGCATTTTTATGGCTTGAATAATATTACAGTGTTGCTGAAATCACGTTACACATTTCACAACTGTTAAGGAAGTAAAACCAAGAGGATTTTTTCTTTTTATTTTTTGTTGTTTCACCAGTTTGTCCACGTTATCTGTATTTTGAAAGACAAAAAAAGAAATTGACTAAAGAAAAGGAGAAAAATCCTCAGTTTGTGAATAACCGTGCCATAAGTTGTTTATTCTCTCTGTTCTTTTAAGGAAATTGCAAAGCACTTTGACCCAGATGAGGAGGGCTCAGAGGTCATTCAGGAGGCCATAGACACCATGACGGGAGTGGCCTGGTACATCAATGATATGAAGAGGAAACATGAACACGCCGTCAGAGTGCAGGTCAGACAGATCTCACAAGTATGTCAAAGAGTGTTTATAGGAATTTATGACATTGCCATGCGGTGCATTATGAGTTTACCTGTGCTGATGTCTAGCGTGTGCCTCAGGTCGTAATTGTAAACACTACAGTATCCTAGAATTGAAGCTATTTAATGTTTTCCATGCTTTGACTCAGACTGGCTGGTTTACCTTCCTGATTGCCCTTGTTCAGATGATGTTACAGCTACATTCACTTTATCATCTTATCTTCTTACAAAACGTGGCTCTGTGTGTGTAAGCGCTAAATGCTTTCATCTTCTTCTATAGGAGATCCAGTCTCTTCTGATCAACTGGAAGGGGTCCGACTTGACTACATATGGAGAGCTGGTGTTGGAGGGCACCTTTCATGTGCTGAGAGCGAAAAATACCCGCACTCTCTTCCTCTTTGAAAAGATGCTTCTTATTACCAAGAAAAGAGGGGAGCACTACGTCTACAAGATCCATATATCAGTATGATTTTTGACATTATTTTATATGATGGGGGGGTTTAACTGTTTGGATTTTTATATAGCAGAAAAGGGTAACATAAAGGATTGTATCATAAGGCTCCATATGGTTTCCTTTATGGTTGCAGTGCTCTACCTTAATGCTGCTTGACAGTGCCAAGGATCCCCTGCTCTTTAGTGTTATCCACTTCAAGCGTCCCAAGCAGCCTCATACGGTTCAGGTAACTGCACCACTTTCACGTCCTGCAACACAGTTAAAAAAGCATTTCAGTTTTTGAAAGGACACATCTCTCTTGAAAAGAAAAGGAGCAAGCAAAGATCTTAAAAAATCATAGAAATTTCGAGATAATCAGGATTTTGCCAGCTTTAGCTTAGATTTAGAAAATATTTAAGATTCTGAGACGTTTCTAGTTCATCTTTTTATTCTGAGCAGGGTGGAGCTTTCTCAGCGTTCATTCTTGGCTAAAATGATGGTTTCTTCGTAGGCGACATAGGACACTCCAAATCACTGGAAAATGGATTTATTTATCCAAACAAACATCAATCACACCAAATGTGAGCCCAGCATAAGATTGGTTTATCAGTTTTTGTCTATTGATGGAAATTCAACATAATTCAAGAAAATGCTGCTGTCTGTAGTGGCTTCAGAAGAAAAGGCTGAAAGCTTTTCACGAGAAGTGAAGGTCAAACGCTTGGGATGGGTTACGACATGCCAGCATTTTACAGTGGTAACATTTTTTTTAAGTCTGTTTCATGAATATGTCCCAGTTAGAGATATTTAGTCAGGAGAAAGTGAAGCCAGAGTGCATCAAACACTCTGGCTTCTTTGGAGAAGCAAAACACCATGATTTTTGCTTCTCCAAAGTTGGACACATAAACTAAATCCACTCTTGTTCCACCAAAGAAAAGCACAGACATGCTCTCTGAAATGAAGGATTCACAGTGCAGCAGGACAATAAACCCAAACACACTTAAAATACCTGAAAACTAAAGAAGACTGAGCAATCCTGACTGCATGGTTATTTATGTGTCCCTTGAATACAGACAAAGCCGGGCATTCATGCCCAGAGAAGGAGCTCTTCAGAGCATTTTCAGATGCTGCTAATAGGATTTACCAGGTTTTTGTACAAACATGTAAAGTCGACTCAAGTTCTGTAAAATGAGGGCCAACCAAATACTAAAATAAGCTGAAATTAATGTCTATTTTTCCATGATTGCATTGGAAAGAAACAAATAGAGCTACGGTATCAAATACATAAACAGTGAAAGTTTATACGACTTAGTTTCCTCTCTCGAGTTCCCAAGAGCCAGTATTGTAAGACTTTGCTGATGTAAATGTGTACATGGTATATTTTATCAATATGAATGACTTTATAAACGAGAAGTGCCTCTTGTTTCAGGCCAGGTCTGTAGAGGAGAAGCATCTTTGGTTCCATCACATTAAGCGGCTTATTCTTGAGAATCACAGCACCATCTTACCACAGAAGGTAAACATCGCCTCCCAGAGCAGATCTTCAACATTTCGTCCCTGATGGTCCTTTTAATGAAAACATGTTTTTTTGTCTTTGAAGGCAAAAGACTCCACTGTGGACAATTCTAACTGTAAGTGTTTCAATTGGAGCATCTCTAGTAATTTAACCGTTGCCACAGCAACCAAAGATGTGTGAATGAAAGCAAACGGTGGTTCGTTTTCTGTGACAAATGTGGCATGCTGTCAAATTTGCCAAGAAGGCTTAGTTTGTAATCCGTCCATCAATCTCTGTGCAGAAAATGGTTTTTGTAATTGCAGCTCTGAGTATAATGACGTATCCTTCCGCTGCTCAGATCTGGGGAAGTACCAGTATAGTCCTGAGAGGATGATGAAAGCAGAGTGCTGCCAGGCTGAAGACTTCCATCATGGAAGGCGAAATGGGAGGAGGAAATCTGGTAAAAGACCCCTATTCATGTTCAGTACTTCATCCAAATATGCTCCATTTGCCTGTTTTTGATGCTCAATCTGGGAATTTAATAAATATATCTATGATTAACATAAGTTGAATGATCAGATACATTTTTCTATCCGCACCTTGCAACTTATTCTTTTTCTTTTCTCTTTTTTTTTTCTTAGAGCCAGTAAAACAAATCATAAGGAGCACAAAAGGTTGGTACACCTTGAGGTTCTTGTTCATATTCCAGGACATTCAGAGGTATTCGTAGAGGCAGATTCACTGACAGTGCTTCAGTTTGGTCCGAAGTCTGGCTGCTGTCCAGTTATACCGCAGATCCCGGCCACCACGGTTATTTTGCCGTTCAATAAGAGCTGTTCATGTCTCCATTGAACTTCTGCTTTGTACTCCTTCAAAGACACCTGGAAAACAGATCAATGGAAACATGCAATCCCCCCCCTCCACCCCCTCCACCTCACCCATAATGGAGTTAATTATATGCCACTTTGGTCAGAGCCTTTGTCATACGCAAGCTCTGTTCGGTAGTCAAATTCAGCCTTGACCTGCGAGTCTTCCTGTTTTCATTGATTGGCCACAATGAGGGAAAAAAAACCTCGGTATTCGTGTCCTCTGCTCTCCCTTGCTCCTTGTCGAGATCAATTTTCAAAACGATCTAATGAAGATGCAGTTTTCATGTCGGCGTGGGTCATCACATCCCGGCTAATTGCATCATGCCCAGTTTGAGCTCCTGGAACAAGATGCTTCTTATCGGTATTTACCTAATCACACAGCCTCCCTGGAGTCGCAGCCAGACTAACCGCTGCCCCACTCACTGCCTCTTTGCCGAGATAGATTGTGTCCTGACTGTAACGAGCGACATAAATGATATTCAGGTTGTTTTGTCACATGATATATTTTACATTTTGCTGTCATTGCTGTTAACGTTCTCATTTGTTTATCTCTCTGCCCTTTTCCCCTCATCCTTGTTTGCCATGCAGGTGTTTTGAAGGTAAGTGCAAGAAATCCAAATGAGCTTTTTATCAAGCTTTTTAAGTCATTTGTGTTAATGCACTTTGAGGTTACTGGGCTGTGGTGAGATATGGTTTACCAAGTTACGACTCAGCACATCAGACTTAAAATTTGCATTACAAAAGAACTTCAACCAAAAATTAAGGCCCTTGACTAATCCCTACAGACCCCCCCCCCCCCACACACACACACACACAAATTGCAAAAATCATATCTCACCCAGAGCTAAAGCTGCTTTATGGTGGTTTCATTTCATGTACAGCCTTGCAGTCACAACATGGCTCTAGCACCAGCATTGTAATAACAAACCACATGTCTATGACTTCACGCTACAGCATGCAGAGAGTGAGGGTGCACTGCTGGGGGATAGGTGCTCCCTCCAGCCAGCCACTAGTGTCAGCACACTGACCTCCAGTCAACCTCAGGCTGAGAGGCCTTGTGTGGAGGATCTAATTCCCAGAAGGGAGTCTCTGGAGCAACTAAGTCCTACAGTCAGTGACCTTAAACTGGGCTCTTCACCCAGTGAGGGCAGGCTGGAGCAGGAGAAAGCAAAGGAGGAGGAAGGGAAGAGTTACAAGGAAGATGTACTGATGGGAGACGACCAGGTAGCCGACTTTGCCAGCTCAGTGCTGGCAGCCATCCCCTGCTGGCACTATAGAGCCAGGGCTTTGCTTTCTACTCACTTCACAACGGTGAGGGTTTCTGCCACCCACGGCTCTTCCATTTCCTGCTCCATTCCACCGGCTCACTAATACGCCACTCATTCTCCCACACTAGCTCTCATTCTTCTCCCCGTTTTTATCATGAACTGAACAAACTAACACCCGCTCCTGTTTGCATTGTCCACATTTACCAAAGATCACCGTCATGCTGCTGAAGAGCATGACATATATTTCTGAGATTACGTTTTTAAAAGCATGGGAGAAACTGAAAACTCGTACCTCATGCATGTCTTTGCTTGTACTGTTTGGGAGTTCAGGTAATCCCACTGTGCATGCGCTGTGTATGTGCTGTACTATACCGTGTGTAATAATCGTGTGTTTTGGGATGTGATTGATCATAAAACCTTATGCTGTTGAGACCAATGATTGCATCTGCATGAGAACTGTCTGCTTAATACACTGTTAAACGTTGTCGGACTTCAAAGGTTAATGTTGCCATCTAATTAAATATCATTATAAAAGCAAGAGCTCTGCTCTTTGATAATCATATTTCCTAATATTTTCCTTTTTGAATTTTCATAATTGGAAAGTCTTTGTTAGGGTTAATTGTTCTAGCATTATTCTCTGAGAGTGAATGAATTTTAATACACATCCACTATTCATGCAGTGTAATAAAACCTATCCATGGAGGATGCTGACCAAAAATCTTTGTGCAATTCTTTTTATTCCCCTTATTAGGATGTTGGAAACAGAGATAATGCAGCACAGCAAACTGCACCGGTAAAAGAGACAGAACCTTACACGGAGGAGGAAAATGAGGATGTTGCTATGAAAGACACTCTCAATACACAGGTACTTTAAAAAGCCGGTTAATAATGTTAACGCTCGCATCCTTTCAGTACCCTTCCCACACTCGTCTCTGAGGCCACGTGTGACATGTATCGCTTCTATTGAAGAATACTCTGCTATCCTTGCCATTGTTCCGCCTGTTTTACGCCTCTATAAGAGAGCTAACGGATTCAATACTACATTAAACTCATAAATAAGTTTCCTGACACATAGGTGCCCTTTAATATGAGCATAATATTTATGTGGGGCATTTCAATCATGCCTGCTTCTGTATATTTGTTAAACCTGAAAATTAGAATAGCCCGCATGTGGTATTGTCCTGTGCTGCTCAGCACTCCCACTGAGGAAGGCAGCATTGGGTTTGGAGGCCAGCTACAGCTTCTGCATCTCTGCTGTGAGGGTTGTTATTCTTCCTAACCTTATCTCCGCCACACAGCTCCAAGCTGCACTTCTTTTGCAATTTGCAGGCACTCCAAAAGCGCAGGCAGCACCTGGGCACAAATTTAGATTAATTTTCAGGCCAGCACGATATCAGCAAGATGAGCAGTGGTAGAGCCGCAGACATCACTGCTGAGCTCACTGAGGATAAAGTTGATGGTCCAGTAGCAACCTATAGCAACAGGCTGCAAATGGCAGCACTACTTTAGTTTTTACCACACTTTGATGATATTCATAGAAATGGCTCACTGTGATGAAGTGGAGCTAATCAGATAAAACACAAGCTGCATAAATTGTGGATGCTTCACATTAAACTGCTTAGATGACTTTGAAAGGGACCATTAAGCTAATGGAGGATGGAGAGTGCTTGTTATTAGAATGTGTCTTTACTCATTACGTCTCACTTTGCAAACACTCTTATCATGTTTCAGGTCACTGTGCAGGAGCTCGGCCTTTTACACTGTGTTCCTCAAGCAGAAAGGAGCAGCCAGCTGGAGGTGTATCCCGCCGAGAACCCAGAGTCACCTTTGGCCCCCTCCGATCAAGAAGCAGAGACCCCAGAAACTATGGATACCTCCAGAGAGACTGGAGAGGAAGAGGAGGGAGGGAGTGATTCCTCTGGTCTCCAAGTGGAAGAGACAAGTGTCCTCACAAATGGGGACTTCTCAGAGGAGGAAGAGGAGGTATCTACATATAATAAAAGCATCCTACCTTCCTCTGTGTTGGACCAGGCGAGCGTGATAGCTGAGCAATTCATCAGCAGCCTATCTAGACGGAGCAGTCTCGTTTCTGAGGACCTCGGTTCGGTCGCATGCCCTTCACCACCAACAGATAATGACGTCCTTCAAAGCCCCTCTGCCCGTATGGACTTAGAAAAACCGACCCAAGTAGGAGCCAGCTCTTCGCCAGCGTCACCAGTAACCTCAGTGGCTAGTCTGTCCATCCCTGATCATGTGCCTGATCTTGGTGAGGGGGAACGCAGATCTACTCTCTCCAAACAAGATCGCCTCCTTATCCGCAAAATCAGACAATACTATGAACATGCTGAACACCAAGATGCTAACTTCAGCATCAAGCGCAGGGAAAGTCTCTCCTATATTCCCGCTGGTCTGGTTAGGCAGCTAAGCAAGCAGCTCGACAGTATTCCCCCGGCGAAGGTCAGCCCCGTGCCCAGGAAAGGCCTTTCTCGAAACAGGCCCACTTCCTGGTCTGTGTTTGACCTTCCTGCATTAGAAAAGAGTCAAAACACTGAACCCCGGAGCTCGTTTGAAGCCAGGGCCACCTCTCAAAGCTCTGCAGCAGAAGAGGAGTTCAGACCTTCGTGTGAAATGCTCAAGGTTTGGGAAGTCATGGAAACTGAGGAGGAGAGCCAGGATGTCCAGCCGGCTGCAGTGGAGAGAGTTAACAATGCAGAATCAGAAGTTAAATGTGATGTCAACTCAGACATTTCCGACAGTAAAACCGACACTCGGCTCTTAGTAGAGTCTGAAATGAGAACAGCTTCAGAGATATCATCCCCATCCTCCCCTGCCATGAGCTTCCCAGCAATAGAGGGGGGTTCTGGTCAGGAATCGAAGCCATGCGGGACCGAAGAGAACTGCAGCTTCGACCCCAGCCATCTACCTAAGGTTATAAGATTCCGGACCAGCATGGAAGAAGACCCGATCCTCCAAGACATGGGCAAGATGAAAAGCAAGGTGTTCCAGCTGGCTCGTCAGTACAGCCAACGCATTAAGAACAACAGACCCATCATCTGGCAGAGGAGCAGACAAATGAATGTGCATGAGGAGAATATGAGGAGAACCGGTAAATATATTGCAAATTAATTCTATGTTCTATTCCATTTGGAGTAATCTTTTATCTAAGGAAAGAACTGAACAGCTGTCTTTGCTTCTCCTGTTTTCTTTGAATGTGTGCAGGTAAGGCCAACCCCAGATTGCCCTTAAATGTGGACGATCAGGCAGTTATCCATGAAGTTCTTTCCCCCAGTCCAGTCCAGACTCCCAGTTCAGGTGCCAGCTCCCAGGACACAATTACCAGCCCACAGAGCCCACACCCAGAGACCTTCCACTGGCCAGATGTTCAAGAGCTTCGCTCGAAATACGCTGATGCCTCCCACTCTTCAAAAACAGCCTGTGTCTGCGTAGACTCAAATGAGATGGCAGAGTGCGACACAAAAAGGTGTAACGGTTTGTCCAGCAGCTCCTCAGACCTTCATAAAACTCCCACAGACTGCTGCAGGAAACATTGTGAAACAGCACACAAGGAAATGTGTCCTGTGGCAGAGGACTGGCCTCAGCACCAGACACATTCCCTGCTGTGCAGGTGGAGTTCTTTGGACCAAATGCTGGGGTCTCTGCCCCTTCATGAAGTACAAAACCTTCAGGACTCTGTGCGGGCCTGCAGTCCTGTTAACAGGCTCCAAGACGAGAACAGCCTCCTCCAGGAGGGCCTAAACGGTCCAAAGTCTGCAGTCCTGAGCTCAGGGAAGGCCTCAGACAGTAACATTGTGAAAAGTTTACGGGAGAAGTTCCAAAGCTTAGGCCCAAGCTGATGAGTATGTGCATAATGTATATTTTTAATATCAGGAGCTATCGCATGGAAACATCTGGCCAACCTATTTTTTTTTCAGCATTCATTCTGCTTATTTTTTTCCCATTTTTTTCTTTAAAGAAAATGTTTAGTTTGTGCAGGTTTTGGTTTGAGAGGCGATTGTTGATCATGTTGAAAACAGTGTAGCATAAAGGGATGTTATTGGTAAGACTATTGCAGGGAAGCAAGTCTATAAAAAGGTGTTTTGCAATATTTCTACACTGGGTATTTGTCTGCACGTTGCATTAAGATTGTGTAAAAAAAATATGTGCATAGTCCCCTGTATTAAATGAAAATAAGATTCTTTATTATTTGGTTCCTACTTGCTGTTTCCTGTAGCACAACCATCATAAGAGTCATAAAGATTGAGGGGAAAGTGGGAGCTGGGACAGTTTTGTTCGTAAAGTCACTACTTTTACACCAAAGAGGGTTTCCTTTTGACATTTGTTGTTTTTGTAGCACAAGAACACAATTTGCCTCTACAGTTCCTCTAGCTGCTTATAATTGTGCACTGGAGCTTTATGTTTTTTCAGTAAGCTGTATATTTTCTTGAATATTATTTATACGACTGTATATCTGGGAACATTTGTGTAAATACTTGACTAACAGCAACCCATTTTTTACTTCAGAATGTGCATCGTTTCATATGTGCAGCTTACTATATTTTCAATAAAAAATGGTCAGTTTTCACAGGTACTCTGTCAGTGGTTGTGGAATCAATGTTTAAGTGAATGTGAGTGTGAACTGATGTTCAAGGGGGGCTGCTGGGTTACATTGACTAATTCAAAAACAATCTTGTGCTTAAATCAAATAATGCTGACTAATTGCATTTTCAGACAACTTGGCAGCTGCCTGGATATCCCCAATGGCTTCAGTTACTATTTATAAAAACCTTTAAATTGACATTACTTGGACTTCTTTCAACCATGACTATGAAAACCAGTCTGAACAAACCGATTGAATTATAGAGACAACAGTCTAATCTGAATGCTCAAAGTTATTTGTTCACTGTAATATATCAATATGTATATATCTGTTTTTCCCTTTTGAGTGTAAAAAGAAGCATCTCACATTTAAAGGTTTTTATAAATAGTAAC
>JBBDHI010000021.1:8137976-8154747 GCA_037177115.1 Craterocephalus stercusmuscarum
CTGAGTCTCCTCTTCAATATGCTCTATACATCAAAAACAGTAGAATAATCAGGACTGCAGTTAAGACAGTAAAGCACACACATTGCAAAGCCAACTTCTGCAGAATGAGATCAACCCATTGAAACCCAAAGGAGATTGAACACAATCAAAGTCATTTCTTTGTACTACTGTTCCGTAAAAGCTGAACCAAATCAACATTTTATAAACTGAAATTATTGCATTTTAGCAAACATGCCATGTTTTCCCGTAAATGAAGTTTGTAGATTTCCCATCTGAAGACAATTTCCCTTCTCACCGAGCATCAAACCACATCATTTAAGGCTAATGTAGGAGACATTAGCGTCAAATGGTCAAATTATTAGCAAAATATTAATCATCAGTCCCCAGAATAAATGATTATTTCAGCTCTCATTCTGCTGCTGGTGGCCGCACTGCAACCCGCAAACACAGTCAAACCAGGAAGTTAAGCTGTTTTAACTTATAGAATTGTATTCTAATCTTTCTACACACTTCCACGGGTGTTCATATTGGAGTCTTAAAATGCAGCCACTGTCCAACAATCAGAGATTGAATTTTATTGCTCACACTTTATCAGGACCACACTCCTGCTCATAGTGAACGCTTTTTCTCATCAGCTGACTGAAGCAGCCATGAATGTCGGAATTTAAATGTTAACATCTGCTCCTGCACGACTACTTAAACATTAGGATTTTCTGAGCTATGTTCGAGATATTCCTTAGATGACCTTACTCCAAAGGTAATCTCAGGAATACTTCCTACTTACCAGGGTTGTTTTTGTGGAAGTAAAAGTATGCCCCCACACTGTCTCCAGGTAAAGACTTCCACTGTTTTTGGATTTCATCGCCTCAATAGTTTGGCTTGAGGTGGGGACATATAATGGTTTCAATTTGCAAAGTTTATTAAACATTCCATTGGACCATTAATATTTAAAGGACTTTTTTTAAATGAGTTTTTCTCATATAGTGCATTGCTGCAAAGCTTTTCATCACTTTCTGCCTGAAATTTGTCTATTTAGCTCCTGTTTCTACAAAAACCCTCCCCAGTGCAAAACTCCAAGTCTGCTTTAAATGGTCATCTGCTTGGTTAAACTATGAAGTGCAGAGCAGCAGCATTGTTTCAGACTCTCTCATTTACTTTTCCAGCAGTCCTCAGAGAAAGTATTACCTTGGGTACAGGTGCCCAGAGTAAGAATTCTTAGCACCAAAAGCTAAACACAGCTCATTCATGTGTTGACTAAAGGCAACAATTATCCACCCATTCAGTGTTGGGGTTGGACTTTTTAGAGAATTTATCAGTAAAAACTTGATTTTATTCTGGATGGTAATCTTGTTTTTGTTTTATTTCCTCATATTTTTCCCCATATTGCTGTGAGACTAAAGCCATTAGGAACCAGAGCAGAACAGTTCAGGTCCTATCGTTATCTGCTGGGCCATGCACATCTATCACAGGCCGTTAAGTGTTGCATATCCTAGCATGCATCACACTTATGTGTGTTCCTCTACCCACAAGGCCATAGCAGCCTATTACAGCATGAGGACCCGAAGCTGCAGTGGCAGCATGGCAATTACAGGGTGCACTCAGATATCCCAGAATGCACTGGCTGCTCTTGAATTCAGCTAAAAGGCCAAAAGGCCCTTCAGTCACACTCATGGACATCAGCACAATGTCCACAGTCAATGCAACACACACACACATTCATGCTTTAAACTGTATTCCACTGTAATGGCAGGCACACTCATTAGAAACCATCTAAATAAGCTGGTTGTGTGCTGTGATGCTTTAGTGTGAGCGAGACTTAAACACGCACAGTCAATTTCATTTTTATTTTCCCTGATTTGAACAAGTGTCACACACAGCTGTTTTGCTTTTTTTTTCTATTAAAAGGTGCTTATTGTGGAATCATTTGTGACCGAGTATCTGATCCTGCCCCTTTCATCCATCTTTTAGGGTGATGTCGTTTATCGAGAAAAGTGTGGCCAGGTTGGATCAACTGGAAAGACTGGAAAGTCTAGCTGTGGAGCTGGGGAAAAGCCATTACCATTACAATGCTCCCCCTAAGTATTACAGTGTAAGTCTGTTATATTTTAGATAAATGGTCACCCGTGTCATTTTTTACACCGTGACAGTAGCTGACATCGGACAGACCTGACACACATCTGCTCAAAATCACAAGAATTCTTGCTTTATTTACAATGAGTCAAATTTATTAGTTTCTCACATTATTGTATTTCAGTATGTGGGATCTGAGTTCATCTGTGCTGTGCAGCCCATCCTGAAGGAGAAGTGGACCACTGAGCTGGAAGAGGCTTGGAAGGTAAAGGCTATTACTCACCCTTGTGTGAGCCTTTATCAGAGCTCCCCTTTGAGGGTAATATGATGAATAATGACACAGTATGTTAAAATATTAAATATCTAAATGATTATCTAGTATCCGGAAATTATTCAATTTCAAGTAATGACTATCCATAAATTAGAACTTAGTATGTCAAAATATAGTACTATTTCTCACAATTGCAGGTTTCTGTATAACATGCTATCTTAATGTCTGATGATTGTGAACTAAAATCTAAAAATGATGCTTCATTGTGTCCGACTAAAGAGTAGCTGTATAAAAATGGTAAGTTTGTTTCCTCTTATGAATGTGTCGGTATCTATTAATTTCGTTGATGGCATGAAATGTTTTTATAGAAAGGTTATAACTGTGAATCTCAAAAGAATGAGCTACGATTTAAAGTAATACTGTATGTGTTTTAAATGAATTATTAATAGATAGTTCTGATGCACAGGTTAAAGAAGTAGTTCAGTCTTGTTTTTTCCCAGCTTAAGACAGATGCAAATGTTGACTTGCAAAAGATCATGCATGTGTTTGTTTATTCGTGCCTTGACTACTGTAATTCATTTTACTCAGGTATCAGTCAGAGCTCTGCAGCCAAACTCATTACTGGTGCAAAGTAGGAGCACTTCACCGCTGTGGTTGCTTCCTCTCACCCTTTATGTTAGATTTTGAATGGATTTTTAAAATACTGATAACCATCAGAGCCTTAAAAGGCCCAGACGTACATCTCAGATTTACTGACCTGGTGCCCATTCACTTAATTGCTGTTATATAGTCTGCTGGTGTATCTGTCTGACCTGTCCCGTCTTATCTGGGTTAGAAGTTTTTTAACTTTGTCAGGAGGGGTCCTGTGTACGTAATACCCTGTTCTTGTTGCTGTTGATGATGTCATTGCTATTATTGATATTTTTACTGTTACAGCACAGGAGGATGAAAAAAATCCTCAGTCTTTTTACTTCCTGCTATTTATTCATCAAAGTGAATTCTGTCCTAAAATTTCTTATTTTTTTCAGAAACATCATCATCATCAGAAGCTTTTATTGTTGTAAATGGTAAATGGACTGTACTTGTAGAGCGCTTTTCTAGTCATGTGACCACCTAAAGCACTTTGACACTACATGTCTCATTCACCCATTCATACCCATTCATACAGCACCTATATTGGAACATACTTGGTTCGGAGTGTAACCATTCACACACATTCATACCCCAGATAGGCACATTGGGAGGCAAGGTAGGGTTCAGTGTCTTGCCCAAGGACACTTCGACATGTAGTGGGGTGGAATTGAACCGCCAACCTCCTGTTTAGTAGGTGACAGCTCTATCCACTGAGCTACAGCCGCCCACAAGCACAAGTAGAGCTAGCGTCCCGGCACAAATTACAACCTGTCCCATTACAGATAACAGACATTTCACATACATTAACAGGAACAGGTAACATTCTGGTCATGGGAAATACAAACTAGGAAGGGTGGGGCTCTCGCACAGCGCCCGACCCGGAGCAGACCCAACCATTTCTCAACTCAACTCAACTCAACTCAACTTTGTTTATAGAGCACTTTAAAAAACAACCACAGCTGAAACAAAGTGCTGTACACAAATACTGTAGACAAAACAGTACTGAGGAAAATAAAATAAAAACAATAGATAAGATAAAGCAGGTCATGGTCATTTCAGGAGTGGAGAGGGTACGACATCAGTAACAACAACATCAATAATAATTTTCTAATGGTTATTGATATCTCAAGTTGTTTTACTATTATTTTTTTTATTCTCTCAAAATGTTTCAAATGAAACTGATACAATTAGGCTGATTTATAGTTTTCTCTTCATAAGTGAAGAAATGTTCACGATAAATGAAACGCGAAGGAGCAAACTGGTGTCGACAGCCTCATCTAAATGCAGGAAATGAATCATTTGACAGTTACAAATTGCCTGTTGGAGAACCCTTACACCTCTGCTACACTTGTCCACCCCTCAGTGAGACTCTGTTCCAGCAGTGCAGCCATCACAGTTGTGCGCATCTCCTTAATGCTCCATGTAACACGTCGGCCAAGAAAGCAGTCTAACTGAGGCTTGACTTGTGTGAAGAATTACATCTCACTGAACTATCCATGAGCACACCCCTGAAAATGGAGCATGGCTTTGTCACATCGTGTCTCGTCTCTCTAATTTCTTTATTCCAAGATGCTGGTAATAATAAATGTGACCATTTATTCACAATAAACAGAGCCCCTTTCAAATGATTTAGTTCCAATGTGGAGATAGTTATAATTAAGTTTTAATTTATGCACATCTGTAATAAACATTTTTAATTAATGGCCTCCATTTCCCTCCGGTGACGTCAGTAAATCAACAACAAAACCACAATAATAAAGGATAATCGTCATCAATCTGTGAGAATGTCTTATATAATCTAAAATAATTATATAATAATATAATAATTATTCAATGACGGCACCAAAAACATTTCATCAAATCATCAGGCAGGCAGAGGAGGTATATAAATTAACATTTTTCTTGCCTTTTTTGAAGAGGGGGAAAGGAAAATGCTTTTAGCGTGCACACTTCAGTGCCTGGACGAGAAAATTAATCGCCCTCACCAACTGGAGCCTTGACCTAATTCATTCTGTGGCGTTTTGTGATCCAGACCATGTTCCAGTATGTGACCAGCCTGATGAAGCAGGGCTATCAGGAGGAGAGCGCCCGACAGCGCCACCTCGCATCATCCCCAAAGGACAGACTGGACAAGAGGACCACAGCGCTATGAGATGATGCGTCGCTCAAGCACAACAGACTGTTTTTACTAACGCAGCACAGAAATGTGTGTGTGTACACTCACTGACCACTTTATTAGGTACTTGTACTTAATTGCTTGTTAATATAACTTATCAGCCAATCCTACTGCAGAAACTCAGTGCATTAAGGCATGTAGACATGGTCAGGATTCATTTATGAAGTTCCAACTCAGCATCAGAATGTGGAAGAAAGGGGATGTAATTGAATTTCAACTTAACAAGGTTGTGGTCTGAGTATTTCAGAAAATTGCTGATCTACGAGGAATTTCACTTACAACCAGCTGTAGGTTTACAGAGAATGGCCTGATAAAGAGAAAATACCCAGTGAGTGGCAGCTGTCTGGATAAGAATACCTTGTTGGCATTGGTGGTTAGAGAACGGGTGGACTGGTTGGAGATGATAGAAAGGCACCAGTAACTCATATAAGTATTAATTATAGGCAACCAAGGTATGAAGAAGCAAATCTTTGAACACAGCATGTGAAACATGCAGCAGAAAACCATACCTGGTGAGACTCCTGTCAACTAAAATCAGGAAACTAAGGCCAAAATTCACACAGACTCACCATAATCAAACCTTCCATCGGCTGGTTTTCTGTGTCAACATTCACATAATATGATCAGGATTTGGTGTAAATTACAAAAGTATTGATCCATCCTGCTTTGAATCAGAAGTTCAGGCTGGTGGGGGTGTAATGATACGGGGGCTGTTTCCTCGGCAGTCTTCACCCTTTAGTATCAGTTAAATATCTTTTAAACGACACAGCCTACCTGGGCGTCGTTACCAGCCATGTCCACACCTTTATGATCAGATGCTATGTCAAATAAGACAATGCATCATCACAAATTTAAAATCATCCCTAACTGGTTTCTTAAAAATGAAAATGTTTGACAAAGTCACCAGATCCTTAGGCCTCTTTGGGACGTGCTGGAAAGAGAAAGTCATCACGGACGTTCAGCCGACAAATCTGCAGCAACTGTCACACCATGTCAATACGGACCAAAGTGTTTCCAACACCTTGAATGTATGATACGGAGAATTGAAGCATCTGAAGATAAAAGGGGGACAACCTGGTACTACCTAATAAAATGGCTAGTGAGTATACAAATACTGTACTTTTTGGTTTTGTTTTTTTTACACTAATCATGATCATTTATACTTTATTGGAAGAAAAAAAAACAAGCTTTAACAAAGCATTTTATTTCTGAACTTAAACTCTGCTGAATGCCTTTTCCAAGACAGGATTCAGGAGCATGAAGGGAAAATACAAACATTTTGGCTGCCTTGTACTCGTGATTTAAAAAAAAAAAGACATAATTCAAATTGCAGCCAATTCATTGTATTTATAAACTTATTTTTGTGCCAATTAAATGACATCTTCTAGAAGATTAACCACATAAACTGATGCTATAGATTTTATTAGTTTTTGACCATTTAAGACAATTACATGGCAAGGGTATGTGAGATCAGAGGGTGCGCAATGTTCACTGAACTTTTAAAGTAAACCTAAACCTAATTTTCTGCAACTCTGAACATAATCACTGTCATCACTGACTTCAGACAAATATAAACTGAATTGATCCGATTTAGTTTGGTGTTTCAGGGCACCCATAAATTATAAAAAACACAAAAACAAATCAAACAACCCTCCATATAAAAAGGTGCCAACACAGAATGCAAATGGGAACTAACAGAATGAAATCAGTGGGCTCCTTGGATTTGGCTCGAGGCAGCACAGCTGTTCCAAAGCAGAAAAGTTGTCTCACTTCCTGCTGTTTAAGAAATCCTCAGGTTTTTGTGTTCCTTATCACCAATGGCACCGGGCAGGCAGGGATGAGACGTCACCATGCAAACAATGGCATAATATCAGCACAGTCACCAGGTGGATGAACGGTGGTTCTGAGCCCTCCACTGACTGGGAAGAGAGCTGAGTGTGGATACAGATCACAGGGTGCCCTCTCCAGTTCCCTCAGATTGTACAGGACAGTTTAGGTACCCATGGTTATCTGAAAGAGTCCATTGCTCATTGGGTTGCTTTTGTTTTCTTGCTTTTGCTTTTCTTATCTTTTTTCTTCAGACCATCCATGTGAGCTCTAAGAAGGTTGGAGTATGCCTGAAAAGCAAAGTTTACAATTACGAATAACTAAACAATTAAAGTTCTAAGCTATTAAGATACAATGATTGTGTCAGTGTCTTTTTGCAACACCAAAAAAACACCAGCTACATAATTCAAGACCAAAAACACAAAATACACTGAACTTACCATCTGAAACTTGATTACTTCTTTTGTGCTGACCTGAAAATGGCAGGAAAATGATATTCAGCATTATTATCTCCTGCACTGGCAACAAATGATCAGGGATCCTTAAGATCCCGAAAAAAGGAAAAAAAACTCATTAAAACACATTCAGCTTACCACCGTGCTAATTTTCTTCTTTCCATCAGATGCTCTGATGAGACACTTGTTGTCAGCAGGTTCAAAAGACTCAGAGTGGCCCTTTCTGGGCACTGGTTTGGTTCTACCGTCATCTAGAAGGATAAATTATATCTCATTAAACATTCTGGAGGAAATAGTAATTCCATTAGGTTTTACACCAGTGCTTGCTTACACTTTTTTAATGTGATGACAACGCTGCCCGATGTTCTGCATTTCTGGAAGAGTCGAGTAAGCTCTGTGAGAAACTGTAAAGCAAAGAATACAGTGATGTAAATGCTTCTTGATTACATTTCATAAACAGATATGATTACACCCTAGCTTTCATTTTTCATCCTATTTCTGGTCTAAATAAACTACCTCTACATATTCACGTTATTGTTGCCATTTGTTGAAACTTGCTTAGATAGGTGCTAAATTACTTGAATATTGTCTATATTACCAAATAGCCTTTATCATAGACTATTACACCGTGAAGTCTTTTCAAATACAAATTTCTGTTCAATTAGACCACCTACAGCCCCATAACTAGACAGATAACAGATACGGATCAGAAAGTTGCAAACCATGAGCAGTGGATTTATGTATCGACTCATGTTGTATCTGATAAAACTCATTGAAATGTGAGCAACTGACTTGCATACAGTTAATGTCGAGCTCAATTAGATAAAAAAAAAAGAGAACAGGTCACAGACCAATATTTTTTTAGATTGCCTTTAGCATTAATTATTTACAGTATCATTCGCTGTGTAATTGTTTTGATAAGCTTCTGCAATGTCAAGATTTATTTCCATCTGGTGCTGCTTTCATTTTTCACCAGGATCTTTTGTGGATAATGGTTAGACCGACCACTGAGCAAAGCCTTCTCCAGCTTATCCCAAAGATTCTCATTGGGGCTACGGTGTGGACGCTGTGGTGGCCAATCCCTGTGTGAAAACAAGGTCTCATGCCCACCAAATCACTCTGACATCTAGGAACATGTCCATGCCATCAGGGAAGAAAAAAATCCATTAACTGAATAACCTGTTCATTCAGGATATCCAGGTAGTCATCTGACATCATTCTATGGGCACATAACGTTGTTGAACCTAGACTGGACTAGGGATGTTATAACTAGACCTGACTAGCTGTTCAGGCATGACGGGTAAGATTATTGTTAAAGAATAACCAGGACTTAAATATTATCGTTAATTATTAATAATTATACATTAATTTCATAACACTTTAAATGTACAAAATCACAAGAACACTCCTTATAGGTTTTCCACATTATTTTCCCTATTATTTGTGAAGTTTCTAACCATTTTTGAGTCATATATTTACAATTTCATCACCAGGGCTCCAGAGACAAAGTTATTAGTATTAATAATTAAAAAAATACAAATGTGGCATGATCTCAGCAAGAGAAGTGATCCCGGATCTGTAGATGCTTTGTCATAATGTTGACACGAATGAAGCAACCCCAGATCATCGCACAGCTCCCACAGGCTTTTACAGGCACTTAGCATCACTCTGTCTGCCTCTCTTCTTACTATGATGTTCCCATCACTCTGGAACAGGGTAAATCTGGACACAGACCACATGACCTTTTTCCATTATTCCAGAGTCTAATCTTTACGCTCCCTGGCAAATTGAAGTCTTTCTTCGGTTATTATCAGTGATTGCTGATTATCTTCAGGGTGTTTTTTTTTTCCTTTTCCCAAAAACCAACCATAGTTATCCTTCCAGTTTATCATAATGGACTGGACAGGTATTATCCTAATTCTAGTAGTTTCCACAATCACCTTGGATTTCTTCACTGCTTGACGTGTACCTTCACCCTTCTTACACTGATTAACATCTTAGACACGACCACGGGATGCATCATAAGTCATGTACGTATAGGAGTTACTAGTTGCATCAGTTGGGGTTAAGTAACTTGTTGTCAGTCTAAAGATAATCACCCACGCCGTCTTTATCCAATAGGATGCTCGTACTAATTTGTTTAGTTAAATCCAGGTGGGGACTTTTTGCTTGGCAAGACAGTACATGTCCCTTCCTTTCACGAAAAATTGTTTTAGGTGGGTAGCTTTAAATAAAGTGGCTCATTTAACACGGGATTTTGCACTTTGTTTAGGCCAAGCATGTAATTTAGAATAAGAGGTTAGAAGAAGTTGCTGATTAGACACAACTGGTAAGCTGAATTAAGTTAGGAAACCAACAGAGTTGCTTAAAACCGCTTTGATTGAATCTGCATGCCCACGTTACAGATGGCTACCAGCCCGGGTTTGACTGAAATGAAGTCAATTAATTTATTAATAGTTGAAGCTCAAACGATGAGATAAAAAATTATTTCATAATTCTTAAAATGCCAAAAAAGTATAACTTGTAAGACTAGTACCACAGCTGTCAGCTTAACTCTAAACTTGCATTACTAATAATGAAACGCTAGCTGGTGGCTAGTGATACTAGCTTGTCTAACATTTAGGCAGTACAAGTAAGCTGGCGATTAAACGACCAAACAAGACATTTGTAGTGTACACTGATGATTAAAGTAAAATAAAATATCACGTTATATACTAGTTGTTCTTACCGAATCATTTTCAAGCAGCACCATGGCTCTTACTTCTGTTCTCCTGCAGTGTTAGCTCATTGGACGCAAGCTAACTGCAGTGAAGCACACGTACTACAACCCGAAGCCCCGCCCTGCCGCTACACTGTGAGGTCCCAATTTGTATCACATCGCCTCCTACTGTCATGGAGGGGAACAACAACTATTCGCTCAGTCAGGTGACTAGATGCTACAAATGTGTTTTGCTGCCCTCTACAGTTTGTTACTTACATTTTTGTTGTTTTTTTCTACACTCTTAAATGGAGGAACAGTGTAAATATTACACGTTTCTTTATCTTGATTATCACATTTACTGCTCACATGTATTCCCATCTAGAAGAATCTAATATGCTAATAAATCATAAGTGGATATATAAGTAATTAAATCATAGGGTGTTCATTAATCTTTACACATTGCTGCTGCATTTTGGGTCAGTTCTTGTTAGACAAAACTACATAAATAATTACATATAATTTAATGCATATTAATTTGAAGTTGTATTTACCCAAATGAAATTGGGTAAATAAAACTTCAAATCAGTAAGGACCAAATAATTAGAAAGAAAAGAATGTGTCCACACACATGAATATGACTGTAGCTGGAACTTCTCTTTTTTTAATTTGGACTTTATTCAGAGAAAGTCACATTTCATTAAAAAAAAAAAGATGAATATACCACATGGTGAATGTGCATAGTGGTGCAGCTGCGATCCTAGCCACAAAACTAAAGCTACAGTATGACGCAGGAGTTACACAGGTGCAGTGAAGTGAAACAGTTGTGTTGGCGTGTTGTTCCTCATAATGATCCAATGAGAGTACCAGGGTCAAATCAAGACATTGATGTCTGAATATACAATGGCTAATGTCATTAATACTTAAGCATTGAGAGCAAACCCATTAAGGTAAGTGACAGTAATGGTTCTCTTACTAACTTTCTCTAGAGATGTCTAGTAGAAAGTAGAGAATACTAAGTAATATATTAATTAATTATAAAGTAAATTGAAAATTATTTTCCACATCATACATGTTTAAGAAATAATACTCAACAATCACTACATCCAATTACCAAAAAATTAAAAGGCTTCAAATTAATAAATGTATAAAGAAATAGACTATAAAGCTTACAGCATTAATTAATAAAATTGTGTTTTGCTGATTTTAACAAACATATTCTTAAACTCAACTCATGTTTGAAATGTGTCTTTGACATTTAAATAGATTTAAGGTTAAATGTTCTGTGAAAACTTCAGTCATCTTGACAGTGCACAGTCAGGGTGGTGTCCAAGGTTAGCCAGATCCACGGCAAACTCTGAGTTCCAGTCTCTGTCAAAGACCTCCTTCAACTGACTGTGCAGGGTTGTAGTTCCCCATACATGCTGAGAAGTGTGCTGGGAAATCACCAGGCTCACACCAGCTGTGGTCAGAAAGTAGTCACCTGACCAGTTGGAGGTACCTGGGTTGCAAAGTAGCATTATATGGTCAATGATTAACAAAGTTCGACTTAAAAAGCACATGATCAAGTTGCTTCACAGTTAACACAAAAAGGAGAACTCACCAATGTATGCTACTTTATCAGTAACCATGTATTTATTATGGTTCACTCTGGAAAATGGAATATCAGACTGATTTCCCACAGGGATGATGTAGAGTTTCTGAAAAATGGATGACTTGTGAGACTTTATTTTGACAGAGATTCTCTGTGGATGCATTTTTTTCTCCATGTAGTGTCTTACTATTTGGATGTCAATATTATGCTGAGGTGAAGCTATTGAGACCAAAGACAGAAGAAAAGGCAGCATGGTCGGATTTGAGTCCCGCCCACAGCTGATTAACATCCTGATCTTGACCTTCCTCTCGAATGCAGCCGTCTTTATGGCATCATCGATGAAGGGCCAGTATCTGTAAAGGAATGAGGGACTGAGCTAAGGAGCTTCTACGGAGATGGAAATGAACATAAAAGGTGACTTCAGAGGGTTGGGATTACCTCTGTGGTTTTTCAAAGAATGTTGTGGGAGAGTACTCCATGACGGCCACGTCAACAAACTGCTCAGCCTCTGAGATGCTGGAAAGTATCGCCTCCAGGTCTTGAGTCCTTGATGGAGGGCAGAAAGATGGCGGAGAACCCTGATGTGGAACACAAATAACAAACTGAACCTTTTCTGTGTAAACGATACTGTGCTGGAAAAAAGGAAGTGAAACCTGGGCAACTCACAGCTAGATACAAACTGCTGGAGGTGTTGTCTTCTTTCACCAGCAGGGGGTGATGTTTATTGATGGTAGTGTCAAACTTTGCAGGCCAGGGCTGTGGCAGGGAACTGTTGGGGTGTCCCATCTCCCAGTATGACAGGAAAATCTTATGGAGGTCCTTTGCAAGACTGGAGCAATTGTAGACCACCACTCCCAGTTCTTTTACCTGCACTCAAAAGCAAGCGGTGAGTTTGTTTGGAAGTAAGTGTGGAAAATAAGCCCTATATCTATTATATTTCATGATTTTACCTGTGTTAGAGCCCTCCAGTCCATGTTGGCACTTCCAATAAACACATGCTTTCTGTCAACTATCCAGAACTTGCTGTGGAGGACGCCTTTTGTCAGGTGACCAAAGTTTACCCTCCTCACCTGAACTCCTACACACAAAGAGGAATAGAAGAAGTCAAACAGCTCAAACACACAGATGGAAAGCATCTGAACAGGGGAGTAACATTCAAACCTTTTTGTTTTAAGATGTGTAAGTCAGTGGAGTTACTCCTGATCGATGGAACACTGGTCACCACACGGACAGAGACATTCCTGGAGGGCAGCTCCTCAAGTTCTTTCAGGATGTTCCTTCCCTTTATGACAAATTGTTTACATGAACAATTACCTAAATTCAAATTTTACATTATTTCCTGGAACCTATTAGTATATTTATTTGTTAAACAAAGTTTTAATTGTTGTCATGTTTTTAATGTATTTGATATTCCTCCGTTTTCCATTATCCATCTGTTGCTAGGTGTTATGTGTGATTAGTGAACTCACAGGAATATCAGATGAAGAATTAACGTTTATATCTTCCCCTGTCAGCGTCCAGTAGAAAGAGGCGACCTCCACCTGCTCCGATGCCATGGAGAGGAGGTCTTTCCAGACTTGCTCCAGTGACAGCCCAAACGTTGCATTGGATTCATACTCTAAATGCTGAGGAATGCTTTCCACAAGGGCCAAACTGAGGGATAAATGTTCATATTTAGCCTAATCACGCAGAAGAGGTCAGACTGCAGCCCTCTAGGGACGTCGTCCTGCAGATTTGAGATATTCCCGTTTAAACACACCCTATTCAAACTGGAAAACTCTAAAATCTGTAGGATCGGACGTCGAGATGCGGACTTTTAAAATCCTGCAAGCGTATAATTACAACTAGATTTTTTTACCTGCACTGGTCAGTGGAGAATGTGCTCTCATCGACGTCCCCTGGGAGAGTCTTGTGATCTTTGGGAGGCGGTGGCCTCTCTAACACAGCGATGGCAAGAATAATACCCAGGACGGTCAGACAGCCCAAAGCCACGACTAATGCTATACAGCTGGTCGACCTCTGACAACATAAGATATTTTTTTCCAAGTGAGAGAAAACCATGAAAAGATCTTGAAAAGTCGGTGTGAATTGCTCGTTTAGTGTAATCCTACCCCTTTGTTTGATACGTAATTGTCATGAAGGCTACTGTACATGGAGGGCATCTTTCCTTTCTGCTTTTTGATAAAAAACAGGAAATAGTTTGAGATCTTCCAGTATAACTAACTCATAACGTTGCACCTTTCGAGGCTTAAAACGTATTTTCTAGTAATAAAAGCAAAATAAACTCACATACAACAGATCCGGTTTTAAATCTCGGTAAAACGTCGCCTCCTCCGCTCCAGCATACTCCTGGAACTGATAGGAGTGCCATCTCTATCGTTTAATATACCCCAGCAGTTCCCGTTTTTACTTTCATTTCAGCTTTCGATACTCTCTTTTTTGCTCAAAGACAGTGTAGCAAGGAAATGCAACCAACAAAATACACCAAGTCTGGTTTACCGATCACTTTTATTTGGGAAAGAAGAAAAAAAGTCACTCATTTATGAAATGAAACAAAAGAAATCTAAAATAAATATCTGCAAGTAAATTACAACCAAATCATCAGGAGGGGAAAGAAGTGGAAACAGAAAGTGAATATCAAATAAATGGGACACAACTATTCAGATTTCAGCTCTGACTTTCTCTGACTGATGCAAGACGGCAGCAGGGAAATCTGTCTTGATAGACGAGTAGCAGCAAAATATTTGAAAACATGAACAAACATTTAGTTTTTACTTGAGTTTGTAAACGCACACTTGACTTGGCTGCATGACACATCGTCCCCACACAGTCATACGGCACTTGTAGGTACTTTCCACTTACAATCACTTTACATTCTGTATTGAAAATAGTAAAACAAAAACGTGCTGGCTGAGTCTGTCCCCTGCATCAGATTCACCAGCATCAGATGCTTACAGTTTTCACTGGACATGAAAAAAGCTGGTTAGCAGCATTTCAGACCGAAGGGACAATGCTGCACACTAGTGCAAAACACAAAAGTGAGAGGTAATTTAAGGGACATATGCAGATCCTTAGATATTATGATTTACAATTTCATACAATTTTGCAAACATAACCACAAAAATTACATTACTTCTGTCATGTGAGAACCTTGAAACAAAGCGAGCTTGTGACTCAGAGCTTGGAGAAATAAACTAATCACAGAACTTCAATAGCTCATAGTGTGTTTATCAATCAATTGGAGGGTGTGATGAGCACAGTACTAACAATTAACTTTTTATGATTGTCTTTGGCAAAAAAAAAAACCCTCTAGGCTAACACAAAAACGTACAACACAACTGTTTATGACACAACACAACTTTCA
This sequence comes from Craterocephalus stercusmuscarum, assembly GCA_037177115.1. Taxonomy (NCBI): domain Eukaryota; kingdom Metazoa; phylum Chordata; class Actinopteri; order Atheriniformes; family Atherinidae; genus Craterocephalus; species Craterocephalus stercusmuscarum. The sequence goes on from JBBDHI010000021.1 coordinate 8,153,065, forward strand.
AAATCAGGAATGGTTCACAACATCCAAAAAATATCTTTTACAACCACTTGGGTTACCAAGTGGCTTTTACTTGGGACTGAACTCCTCCTCCCATTCAGATCACGCATTCCTGAGGGATTTCCAACCCCTGGCTAAAGAAAGTAATGCTCCTCTCCTCAGGAGGGAGTTGTTACCAAGCAAACACACACACACCATACTACCTTGTAGCAACTGTAATATAATGTTAACTTGGTCTGGCACAAGAGGGTACCAAGTCTCTCCCAAAGTCCTGCTGTGTAAATAACAAAAGACCACCAATAAATAGTTTTTTTTTAAACATTCCTCTACAAATCTGGTCATCAAAGAGGAACATGGCACACAAACAAACATGACAAAAAAAACAACATATAAATGCAACAGGGTTGTTACAAAAACACAGTACATCGACATCTGCAAGATATAACTGCAGTTCTCCGCAAAAAAAAAACAACAACAAAATCCTCAAAAAATGTGATTTGCCACTAAACACTAATGTCTGAATGATTTATAGATTTCCCTGAGATGATTATGCTCAGGCTGGTTCTAGGTTTACCATGTACTGTGATTACAAAAATCAGCTATGGTCTAAGTCAAACACAGAATCAAGTATAGCTTTGCAGCCCTTTAAGAGATTAACTGAAATGTCATAGTGCTTCTTTAAATAACAGCCTGACATGACGCCTCTCATTCATTCTGCTTTAAGGGAGGTTTGTGCAGGCTGAACTGATTATTACACACTCTGCGTACACCCTACACTGTTTTTAGGTTGTACTGTTCACAAAGCAGAAGTGACTATGTTTGGTGGTGAAGGAGCCATTCGGTGAATCTCGTCTCACTTCCCCCTCCACCTGCTTTCACTTGTGTACGATTTGCTAGCACCTGTGTGTGGAGTTGTAGCGCAAGTTCAGCCCTGGTAGAGCGTGTGTGTTTGTGTCAGATCTTAAACCAAGTAGCCCTGTCTGAGATCTTCTGGAGTGACAGCTGCTCTCCGGACACTCTCACTGGGCCGTGGGCCGCCGCCACGTTTGGAGACTGAGTGGACTGTTCTCCAGTCCCGTGATGAAGGTTTGGACGATCGAGCTCCGGACGAGGAGGAGGCAGCAGAGGCTGAGCTCTTGGTAGCTTCCTGTGTACCGCTGGGTTCCATAACTGTGTTAATGACTGAAATTTAACAATAGACAGAAATGATGTTAGCTGAAATCAAAGATACAAAGTATCCTTATTTTTGTCAATAAGTTTAGGTTACTCACCTTCAAGTTGTCTCTGAACACGGCACAGTTCTCTCAAAATAGATGTGATTTCCTGAAATACAAACATGTGACTAAGCTCAAGCACACATCATTACCTAGCAAGCATCAAGCTTGAACATAAAGCGTTTCTCACCTTGTTATTGGCTTTGACAACAGGAAGATCACGGTCAGAGCTCATCTTGGCTTCAATCTCTTCCCAGATATCCATCCTTTCTTGAAACAGTGCCCTGAGTGGTTTAAGCCAAAAGCAGGTGTTTTCATGCATCTTGTGTCTGAAACTAGGCCGATGTAGTCTGGAGCCTCTTTTAGCATTTAGAATAAAGAAATTAGCTTATGCTTCTTTGATGTAGTTTAAAAGGAACATATCATGCAAAATCCACTTTTTTAAGCCCTTAAATACCTGTTTTTGTCTTTT
>JBBDHI010000021.1:8186345-8203588 GCA_037177115.1 Craterocephalus stercusmuscarum
GCCAGTACCACTTTGTGTCTGGGTTTGGTCAGGTAGACCTCCATGTCCATGGGGTCTGGAGAGGAATCCATCATCTCCACTTCTTGTTTCTGGAGGCCTTCAGCCACTGCCTGGATGGCTTTGGTCCATTCCTCCCTGATGGAGACAAAAGAGATTACATCAGCGAGTATGCATCACTCCAGCCAAGCAAACCAATCACATAATTATGTTTTATCTACAGGAAGGCAATTTCAAGAGTGACTTCTGCCAATTGCTGGTGGATGATGTGCAAGTATGTGACAATATTCAAAAATCTTTTTAATCGTATATGCTTGGGAAGACAGAGATCTTCATTTGTTCCGCTTTTTTCCAATGACAGGAGCAAATTCTTCTAAATCCTTTTCATTTAAATGATCTGTCTTTTACTGCTCCTTGAGCAGAGAACTGTGTGCGTCTTGCTTGCCTCTCCTCGGGGGTCTCCACGTGGAAGGTGCGCTCGATGACAGTGGTCCACTGCAGGCAGCGGATGATAAATGTGTTGGGCTTGGGCCGCTCCGTCTTCATCAGCTGGCACTCTGACCACAGCCAGGGAAAGTGGGGAGGGAAATGAAGAGAAGGGCCAGTGTGTAGGGGAGCAGAGGGGAGAGACAGATCCACAGTTATAGCCATTTATCTTTATCGCCACCCAAACAGACACCGTCGGCCAATTTGGAAAAGAACAGGTGCACGTTGGCTGAAGAAAACAAAAGAGATCCTTCCTTTATCAGCCCCTTCAAACATTAGGTATCAATTAATCAAGTAATCTTTTGGTTGTATAAAATAAAAAGAATAAATTTACATTTTATTAGTTTAAAACTTCTGAACTCGAACTTACGTTGAACTTTTGCTACCCTTCTCATTTTTAATACACTCACTTTTGAACTTGACAAAATGGTGAAAACTATCTAAAAATTTCCAACAGGTGAAGTTAAAATATTTTCTCAGTTGCGCAGTTCCCCAAAAACGACACAGATTCAAATCAGTGATAATGAAAAAAAAGTACTGGGGGAAAAAAAGCAGCACGCCTTCATATTGCAGACAAATTTTGTTAATTCCCTCATCATTTCCTCCTTTAATTTCATTTGTTTGTTCCCCTCCACTTTCCGAGCAGATAACTGTCTAGTAAGCAGTTTGCAAAAACAATAACTCACAATACTCTCATTTGAACTTACAAAGCAGAGATTTCCATCTGCACCTCCTTCACATTAACATCTGTTCCCAAATGAAACATGTCAGCAAATATGTCAGGATGTGACACCAAAATGGCCCCTGCCTGATAGATGGAGAACTTGGAGTGGACCACCACTGAGATCCAACATGGCTCCATCAGGGTGAATATGTAATCCAGCTGCAGCCACCCTGTCAGCAGTGACACGCCATGTGTCCTCTACGATGGGGTCGCAGTGGTGACAAAAACCAAAGCCACCGCTGATGGAGAAGAGAGCCTCAGAGCGGGGCCTAGATAAATACTCGAAATCAGGCGGCTAATGGCCACGATAACTCAAGAGTGTCGGGGAGGAAATGTTTTGTTAAACAAACAGTATGCTGTCGAACTGCTCTGTTCAGTCATCTGCACAGCTTATCACAACAACTTTCTCGGATGCGAAGATGGAGTGAGATCAGCTGCTCTGGGTATTTTTTTCTTGTTATTTTCCGTCACACTAAAATCAGAAAAGGAAGAAGATGAAATTCCTACTATCAATCATGCTGGGGCAGATGTAGAACATTTCTGACAAGAGTTTTCTTTGTTTTGGGATGAATGGTGAAAAAGTACTTAGGTTACTTGATCATAACATTAGAGATGATCCCTTATCTTTTACATGATAAGCACCTGGGCATGCTTTGTTGTCTGCCTTGAACTCCTACAAATTGGTTTTTGAACAGGATTCATGTGACATGGAGACAAGAATGTTAAAATATTTATCACAACAATGCAAGTAAAGACAAGAAAGGTAGCAAACTAGAGGGTGAAACGAGCTGCCAAGAAACGGTGGGGAAAAAATGCGGTGGTTTCTCTGAAGCAGATACTCACGTGCTACGGAGAAGTTATTTAAGGGGGTTTCCAGCTGGTCAACATCTTGAGGTCGCTCTTTGTAGCCAATGAATGTACCATCACTCTTCAGGAGAAAATACCTCGGCCTCCAGGTCTTGATGTATTCTCCTGATATGAGAAAGATAGTGAAAAGGTCTGTTCAGTTACAGGAGACTAATTTAAACCATTTGTGACCTTGTGATGGAGATTTCAAGGATTTCATCTCAAAAGCCTGAACTTAGTAACAGCCGCATTTACATTTTTAAAATACTTACCAATGCACAAGTTTTCTTTGATTTTGTGGTTTGAAGATTAATGTTTTGGTTTTTTTCCCCTTTTAAATCCCCAGTAGTTTAACTCACTTCTAATTACTATGCTGCTCACAGCGCTCCCTAAAATGACCATCTTGTCACCGTCTTTTTTTTCATGGCGTAGGTCAGCTGCGGGACAAATGCTGGTTTTAGCAGAAGTCAGGCCGCCCCCCTCCCATGCATGTCCATTTCAGGCACTCATTTGCTATGTAGATATACAGAAATCCTTCACACTAATTAAAAGCCTTGTCCAACCATTTCCCCGAACTGGTGAGTTAAATCCAGGAACCAACCAAGTTGACAAATGTTACAGGAAGGGGGGCGCGACGACAAGGACGGGTTAATATATGGTTTAAATTCTGTCCTCTTAGAATTTTTTGCCAGTGTTTAATTTTTTGTTGTAGAAACTTCATAGTAAAATGCCATTACTCAGATCAAGAATTTCTTTGTCCAATATCTATTTTATATGAAAATAAGTTTTAATATTAGCAGATACAGGGTCCCAATCAGATGCCTGCATTTTCAGATAGTCCACTGCTGCTCCCTGTCTCCCATTCTACCTGCATCACCCAATATTTTAGTGATACTCCTGTTCTAAAGACAGTTGTTCTTTTGTGTATAAATCAGTAAACTATCTTGTTTCGAATGCACTGTTAAAGTTAAAATAAAATAAGAAAATGGGATGTATATATGTAAGGAACAATTCAAATACAAAACCCACAAGCTGCTAAATTGAGACTGACCCAATATTTGAAATTCATTAGGAACAAGTCATTTATCAAATTCTGCACACCACCTCTGGTGTTTTACTTCATGTGTACAAAACAAACCAGATATAACTCCACCTTTTACATTTTTAGATCCATCCGTTCCCCCCACAATACAAACCAAAACCTACAGCCATGCATGTCCAACCCTTTCACTCAAACACACTTTACATCACACAAATTAATCTCTCCGAAGGCAGACAAAACTCAATTTATTCCGGTGATGCTTCAGGAAATGTTGCGCCAGATGTTGCACAGACGGGAAAAAGAAAAGCTTACATACCATAACAAGACAGCGGCACACGGTGGTGTGGAACTTGAATATTTATACAGGAAAACTGTAATTTATTTTTAATTACGGAACCACATATTAACCCCCTGCAGAGCAGCGCCAAGCTGTCCTTAATTGCCCCATTTCCTCTAACACAGAAGTGTGGCGTGTGCGAGAGAGGGTGTGTGTACGGAGATGTAGAAGATCTGTCAATATAAGCTTCTGTTACCCTCTCAAGCACACTTCTGATTGATGAAACTGATAACAGATCAGACAGTACAGAACAAACAGCAGCAAGCGGTGTCGTGTCCGTTCAGTGCATGGTCATGTAAAGTATTTAAAGAAATAACATGAATAACACGAGGTGGTTTCTACGTTTGTCTTTTTTGGACACCGTAAGATTACACTCAACCTCTTCCTGCTTTTCTACACTTTCTTCACCAAGCATACAGACACCCTTCATAAGGCTCTCATGGATAACATATGAAAGGGAAAAGGAGATATGGTAAAAAAAAATCCTGGCCACAAGAAGTAGGATGAAGTCGGGTTAATTAGGATGTTTGTGAATTATCTTTCAACACAGCAAGTCTATTCCAAACCCTGTACAGAAAAAAAGCCCAAGATCTGTTTCTGAAGAACAAGTAATTAATGTGAAAAAAAAAAAGAAAAAAAAAAAGAGAGCTCGACAGCAGTCAGATTGCTACTCACTACCTTTCAGCTAAGACAGCTGTATTAGATATGCCATCCTAATTAAAACACAGGCAGAATTTCATTTCAGTGACGCACCTACAACAATGAGTCTTTTGGCAATTTCAAACAACAAGCCTAGCCAATCAGCGTCCACATCAGTCGCCTACAAGTGCATGCTGGTCTCCAGAGAATCCACATGCATAGGATTATTCATCACAAGCCTTTGAGACCACTCCACTTCCTTCGTGCTTGGAGACAGGCATGAAACACATGAAATCTAAGTACTCAAATGCACACAAGGTGCAATTTTAGTACACGTGCAGCTGGGAGTTAAATCAAGAGCCTGTACAACAAACATAAGATGTCTGAATCTACAGCCAGAGAGTCTCCTGAGCCCTTTGTACCGAGCCTTGTTTTCCTCAGCAGGGCCCCAGCTGGTGCCTCGCTCTGTGGTCAGGTTTTGGCTGACCCATATTCCCCTGCTATAGTCTATGCCAGCTAACATTGAGGACAGTATGTGCACAACGCGGAGGCAGCATAATGAGCTCTCTACCTGACACCATGACACGAGACTCGAAATGCGGGATCGTGCGCACCAGTGGAGAAAACACCTCAGGTTTTTTGGTTTGGAGAGCAGCAGATTTCTTCCAGACTTTGTAATGTCCGTTACGCACATTACGCCATTGGAGATCCTGATGGGCAAGGACAGGTGTTTGAATACGGCGCCGTGTGCTTGTGTGTAAATACATTTGTGTTTATACGCTGCCTCATAGGCTGTAAAAGGCATGTGTGCATAACGGATTACATCAACATTCAGTTTGGAAGGCGGAGAGCTTTTGATGCCAGCTCCACTGACGCATAGCACCCACCAGAGAAGCAGCTTGGGTGGTAATGTGTGACGCAGCAGCTCAAGGCTTGGCATGTACTGCATTTGGAGACATTCTGCCACACTGAGGTAGCCTTGATCACATGGATGTCAGAGAGATGATAATGCCAGCCCAGCATTCCCAGTCACTTGAGTCTTCCAAGAATTGTCACTATGCTGAATTGTGATAAAGAGAGACACGAGTGCACGGCCACTGGGGAGAGGCCACGCGAAGCACATGAAAAGGTAAACAACCTCATGAAGGAATGTTGCACTCAAGATGCAACACCTCCATGAGATTAGAGAAACAGCCTCAATTATAGTGTGACTAAAAAAGAAAAAGAAGGTGTAAAATTGGGATGATGCTCGCCTTTGGACTGTCAAAGAGAAGAAAATTAACTATATTTGCAGTGCACATCCTTAACGAACACACTCCTAGACAGGAGGACAAGCAACTTCTTCATCTGTGACCACAAACCTGTCACATGACAGCAGTGGAAGCAGTTATATCCGGTTGTCTGCGAGTGTGTGTGTGTCTCCAGCACTCTGCAGAGCATCCCCCCTCTCTCTTTCACACACACACACAGTCTGCGCTGAGAGCATAAACAACAAAGATGACCCTTGTCAGCTTCCCATTTACACTCATTTCCCCTTCTACTTTTATTCTGCCGTACTTTCCGGACAGCGGCTTTCCTTAAGTACCGACATGATGAGAAAGTGAAACTGACAGCTGGGCTGTTTTTGCATCTTCTACTGTTCACGTAAACAAAGTTAGGGGGAGAAACTGTGGTCACAGTGAAAACTAAAGCAAAATGCTGCAAGAGGAGGCTGTGCAATCACTTTGGAGGGTGTAGTCTGTGATTCTAGCAAGACGCCTGGTATTACAGGTAATTGTGTTATTTAAACAAGCCCCAATGACTCAAATGTAGGGGTTAGCAGCTGAAACATTGGGTAGTACAAAATAGAGCCATACAGTTGAATAAAGAGCACAAAATTTAAGTTCAAACGATCCTCAAAAAAAAGCATATATTTATGGCAATGTTCATCTATTGGACTTTTACTGGAAACTGTATATTGTTATGGTAATTATAGAGGATAATTCTACAGATTTCACTCAAACTGACTTCAGTGCTTTACATCCTGTCACTGTGAGAGGCTCAGCGCAGACAGCTGACAAAAGGACAATGGGCCTCGCAACAACACAGGAGAGCCTTCTGCTTTTAAGTCAGTTCATCATCAACAGTGTTACAGTAAACTAAACCACCTTTGATGTGCACATGTTCTCCAAAACAGGAAAGTAGCCAACAGACAGACTGACCACAACCTAGATAAGATGAAACCTACGTCGAGCGTCGCACATAAACAAGGAAATCCACCGAGTTATCTGGGCTTGTAGAGTCATACTTTTTCTAATAGAAGTGTGACAGCAGACATGTGGCTCAACTCAACTAAATCAGGGGAAGGACGGAAGTGTAATAAGACTGATTTGACACAAGATGAGCAATGAGAGAACTGGAGGGGATGAGAAAGCGACGCAGTGTGAGAAGAGCCGGGCTGAATGGAGTGGTAGTGAGACAGATCACTACATATGTTCCTCACATATGTAGGACTGCGAGTGGAAGGGAGTGTGTGGGAGTGTAAGTGAAGTGTGTATGAGCCATGCACACTGTGTGAGTGTGCATGGGAGGAGCTGTCAGGGCCTGATAGAGTGTCTTTACATGACAAGCAGCTGCTGAGGGCTGGGATGCGCGCTGGGCAAAGTGGAAAATAATGAAGAGAGAACCGCTGCCAAACACAACAGAATTCATCTTTATTTGCCAACTGCTGCATGGCCCTGTGTGTGGACAGCCCCAGCATGCAACTGCCACACCCTTTACACCCAAAACAGTAAACACACTCACACAGCAAGGTGAACTAGGAAGGAACAGGTTCTACCACATCTGTACAAGGTGGGGCATTGTCCTGCTGGCTTGTGCATACATTTATCAAATCAGTGTGTTTATGTGTGCAGGTTTGATTTATGAAAAGGTTGTTCAACTGAGTTAGAATCACAAGAAACTTAAATCACTATCAAATTATATCTTTGAAGTAAAAACCCCAAGTGATTTCAATTCATATCAGTGTCTGACACCAAAGTCATTTGGTTAACCTAAGAGGACTAAAGAGTAGAGCAATGTAGGCTTATTGAGGAATCAGTGGATAAAAGGGAACACTTTGGAAGTCTTTAGACAGAAAAGGAAGAGACAGGGAGTGACTGAGGTTAGTGGCTGTTTCCGAGGAGAGCCCTGATCTATCCGTCTCTATGTGACAACGACAGGAATGTTGAGGTCCCAGCTGCTGTGGCTTGTTGGCTTTTAATAAGACACATCATGTAGCATTCATCAAGAGGCCCCGAAAAGAAAGACCTCAGTGTCCCCATAATGTGTCCAAACTTACACATCACCCCCCTTTTGAATCCCGGTTCCCCTCTGTCTCTTTCTACTTTGAGGAGTTTTAATGAAACTGCATGTTGGGACAGAAAGGACCATTGCAGACATCTGGCACAAGATAAACCATGAACATATACACACTCGCATTGCAAGTGGGTAAATGATCTCACACAGAGCAAGAGGAACTGAGAGGGTCAGACAAAACGTGCCTCTCAGAGCCCACACCCAGTGGTTGGACTTCCTGAGCAGGCTGCTGTTGGGTTTTGTCCCCGTCTGGCCATTCATGGCTTGGGGATGAGAGGAAGGGAGCCAGTGGTAGCTGCGTGAACTGTGCGTGTGTGTGTGTGTTTGAGTGGTGAGAATCGGATGAGAAGGGGGGGGTGGTGGGCGGAGGTTGAGGATTAGGGAATTAAAACTCCAAAGCGAGGGAGGGAGTGGGAGGGGGGGTGGGTGCTTCGCCTTTTGTTGGTTTTTCCTCAGCCGCCCCCGCCATCCCCTCGGCCCTTTTCTGCCGAGTTCTGCCTGTAGGCTGCAGCTGCGGCCTGCCACCCTGTGCCCTGCATCCTAATGAGCTGCAGGCTGCCCGCTCCAGAGGAAAGAGGGATCCCTGATGCCGGGGTCAACGCCGAGGCCCCCCGTAAGCTCAAATTCCATCTCCGCCATCGCTCGCTCTAATCGCAGAGCTCAGGGATGCGCTGCCTTTACATCCAACTTCCCATGTGTCTAACCAAATAAGGCAGTATCAAACTCACATCCTAAACTATCCAGGAGTTTGGACTCCTTCCTGTCCGTCCTTCTCTTTATGTGTTCCTGACATCCCCGCTCTCCAAACCTCTTTTGTTGGCCTGTCTCTCATGCAGCTGTATGGAGGGAGTCTCCAATGCCGGGGCTTTGCCAGCAGCATCAACAAGTTGCGTTGAAGGGCCACCACGGTCTCCAATCTAACCCTTTCTCTCTCACCGTCACTAGGGCTGCTGCTGCTGCTACCCAAGCAAGAAAAAAAAAAGGCAAGGGGGTTGGGGATGCAATGGAGGCTGCCCCTCTTTCTCACGCTCATAAGAAAGCCCTCACTTCTTCTCCATGGTGAGTGACACCTGCTGATTACCATAGAGACACTGTGGGAAGTTCCCCCCCTGACACACTGGGGCTGAGATTTGCCCCCTCTCCCTGGGTAAACAAGCAATCCATGGATTAGTTAACTGGGTTACTGCATGGCAAACAAATAAACACACATTATTCAGAGCAAATTGGTGCCAATGAACTCTCAATGACCAGGGTAAGATCTAAAACCCTCTAACAAGAGAGAAAGATACCCCCAATGGGCATATTTGTCCTGAAACAGGTAGTCTGCATCTATTAAAATAAATTCATTAATAAATTAAAAATCACGGGCAAATACACGTTAAAACTCTCTCCATTAATTATATGTGGGAGGTAGCATATAACATCATACAGTTATATACTCTCAGGCAGCTGAGCATCCCCCCTATGTCTCTTCTTCCCTCTCAGAACTGGAGAGTGGTGCCAGTGATGTGATTGATGTCAGTGACTGGGAGCTTTTTGCTGGACCATAGCTGCTTCCGCCATGAGTCTGAATTGTCAGCAGGGTCATTATCCTAGCAACAGGGTGGTGGGCAGGGAGTAGGCACGGGAGGTGGGGTGGGAAGACTGAGAGGGAGGGGAGTAGGCGACCGCTACGGGGAAACGGGAGGTATAATGAAGACAAGAAGAAGAGGAAAACTGTAGGGAGAGAAGAAGAGGAAGGACGGGGATGAAGACAGAAAGGAAACGACAGACAAAAATGAGAATGGAGGCAGAGAAAGCACCACAGTTGTGGCAAGCAGGCGGACTCTGCACAGGAAAGTAAGCACACAGCAGGCTTGCAGAGAGAGGAGGCGAATGGTGGAGGTGCCTGCCTCCCGCAGCCTCCTGGTTCCACCACCATGGCAGCCAGCCTGCCTGCCGACAGCTGCACCTCACTAATTTACTTCTCTCCACCACATTTAGCAGGAAAACTGCTTCCCATTACCCAGAGCAGGGGGTCTGCGCTGACGGCCAGACACCCGGCCAGAGTCCTAGCTTCCTGGTGTGACACCCTCTGCTGCTGGACCCTGCCTAGAGGGGCTCCAGTCCCTGATCAATCAGCTGCTTCTACTGGGTTGAATCAGAGCATTTATTACAAAGTTAGACTTACATCTTGTGAAGTTATTTACAAAAAAGTCAGGGAGAAATAACACATGTAGCCTTTTTATTTTCCAGATTGGTGCTAGTGCAAGTTCAGACTGGGATTCATTTACAAAAGGCCCTAAAAGCCTCATCTAAGGTTAGACCACCATGAAAAAATATCAGTATCTCACAGTTTGAATACCAGTTTCATTTTACCAAGGAGACAGTTCACCACAATTTTTCTCACCCGTTTTTTTTTTTATTAGAGCTTTAAATATCACATCTTTCAGTGTCAGACTTTAGTTAACAACTGCAAACTGCAGACAGCCTTTTTGAACCTTGTACAAATGCTGGACGGAAATATTAAAAACTACACATAAACAAAGCTGCAAATGGTACGTTGTGAGATTTATGAGGTTTATTAAGCATTATTCATGCGCAACAGCAGCAATCTTGACAAACTGAGTGACAGGGAATACAAGATTATTAATTTTTGCATGTTTTCCCTACTGATTTTTCCAACTCTGCCCCCACATTTGTTCCAAATATCTTGCAAACAGAATCAATAGACACCTTAAATGAGGAAGGGGCCACATTCACTCAATAACATGTCTTCCATCTCACTCCTTTGTTGGCTATTTTTGCACAAGCGTTAGGCCAGTTTGGACTATCTATAAATGTTGTGCAAAGACATTCAAAATTTATCAATCAATACATTAAATTGAGCATTACACTGATCTCACCAATAACAATGGCCACGTTTAGATGAGTTTAAATTTCCTCTTTAATTTGGAATTTATGCTAGTTCCACTTTGAACAGATGAAAAATGACCATGTAAACACTTAATTCCTGATGCAAATGTGAATTCTGAATTAAGCTTAATTCCACATTAAGAGGCTGGTTTATTCAACTTTTAATTCCGAATTAGAAAATGATGCTTCAAGTTAATTTCAGTTATTCTGTGCATGTTCGTTTCCTCGTCCTATTGCCATGACAAGCATAAACAGTGCTTTCCGTCTGAAGCAAACAGGCTCAAGTCTGTTCACGTGAAAGTGACGTAGTATGCCAGCGACTAGCTGCTGCTTTGTAACTAGAATCCAAATCAAGCAAAAATAGTTCTTATTATGACGTTTAATCGTGTTGTTGACAAAAGAAACAAACCGGGAAGGGGAGCTTTTATCTTCCGGTAGACGTACATACGTACAGCACTTCACTTCTGCCATCCAACTGTACACATGTTTAATTCTGCTGTAAAGTTGGCCTTTTTAACATGGGAGTCAATGGAGATCTGCTCTGTTTTGCAACCAGCACCTAGTGGATGAGGGGGGAACTGCAATTTCTGGCACTTCCGCATAGGCTTCAAGTTTCTAAGCCATAGGGTGCCGCTTGGAAGTGTCGCACCTGATGAGTCACGGTGGTGTCACACTGCAGAAATGCAGTGCCATCTTCTGGCAAGGAGTACAACCATTAACCATTAAAAAAAAAATCATTATAGTTATGGCCCATCCTATATTATTATATAATTGCATTATATTAGAAGACTGAATAAAAAACATCCACACATACCATGCAGGTGAAAGTGTCTGCAGCTTGCATGTTTGTGTAACGTAAGCCCCTGATGGCCTTTGTGAGATGTGTAGGAGCCTAGCTGAGTCCAGCAGCAAATCTGGCAGCTAGTCAAAGTCCCGACAGTCAACACTGCAGTATCATGAGACATCCTTGATCAGGTGGGTTTGGTGTTTTGAAGAAAATTTAACAGGAAACACCGCGCTCCCTTACTGGAGGGTCAGGGAGTGAATAAGAGGCTGAATTGTTACAGGTTTGTTCATCACCACATAGAGTGAACACCGATATTCAAAAAATATACAACTACACCTTATTAATTCTCTGTCTTAGGCATTTTCCTGCACAACCACCAAGGTTTTGCTTGGAGCAGCAGCTAATAGTTGTCCTCCAGCCGCATGACCAGCAAAAGAGCCAATCACCTGATGGAGGTCCAAATCAAACCACGGGAGGGTCTCTGTGGCACGTCGCACACAACATCCACCATGGCTGACCGGGTCAATGAACAATGTTCTGGGAACATCACAAAGACGCTGCTCAACTTCTGTCTCTTTTTGCCCCTTTATCTTTCCCTCACCACCTCCACCAGCGTGTTCCCTGCTTCCCCTCCCCGTCTCACCCCTCTCAGGAGCTGGAGCCAGCTGAGCGTGCTACCCAAATCCAACAGTTGTTGTGGTCTTCGTTAGCCTAACGAGGGGGCCGGCTCTTTATACTTGTCAGGGAGCAAATGAGTCAAACAAACAAGGGCCAGGGAAGAGGCAAGGACAAGCTAGAGCTGTTCCGTTGAGCTTCACTGCGTTTTTGGCCACAGTGCTTCCCTGGAAACTAGGGAACCCACAATCTGCCTCTTTGATGTCTGATGATGCTCTGGCTTTGATGGAAACTTTGGAAAAACATACTTAGAAAAAGAAATAACACACTGCTCTGTCTCTGTGGCCGCTAGAGGCCGTAGGCACATTCAAAGTGTGTGGGTGCACACTAAGAAGGATCTAAAAAGCAAGTATCATTTGGGGACAACAACAACTTATGATAGTAACTACAAAGTAACAGTGAGTGTACAAGGCTGTACTTGCCATGTGGCCTGTGAACAAGGCTACTTCGTGACCTGCAGGCAGCACAACCTCTAAAAAAATGAGCATCACACTGTTCACAAACATGCAGTCTAAAATTGTCCTTCTCAAAAAGATAACAATCACAGCAACAAATCTCAAACAGTGCTCACTATCCAGACACATTTCTCCAGCACGGGGCTTAAAACGAAAGAATGAAGGTGTGTCCTTCAGAATGAGATCATTTCACTGAGCGCAGCCTGTCTGGAACTAATGTACAGAACTCTTACAAGGCCCAGAATCTGGAGCTGTAATAACAGATTAGACCTACAAGGCACCAAAGCACAATGCTTGCTCTACTTACTGTCAGGAGTCTTGATACAATTTGCACGTGCACGCTGGAGATGACTAATCGGAAAGGAATCAAAGAGCGAGAGTGAATGGCACGGCTGTGTTTAGCCGACATGCCAGAGCCGCCGCGCTTCGTGCCTGGGATAAATGGGCACTGCGAGAGGATGAGGAGGACACTCAAACTGAGCCTGCGTTTGTAAAGTTACACAAGAAAGTAGAAAGTGGGTACTTGACCAGGTTCACGGAACACACACAAACTGTTGATGGAAATATGACGGTCTATATTTTCTAAGGCGTTAAATTGATGTTTTGAGTGCACACACATGGGTAATGAGCACGGTGAGGTTGTTTAAGCCGTTTATTATCACGCCCACATGGAGATTTGAGTCACTTGGGTGGCGCTGACGCACAAAAAAAGCTCCACTTGAAAAGATGCGGGAAGAGGAGATAGTTTTTGAAAGCGGGCCGCCTGGCTGAGGTGATGGACAGCGAGACAGGGCTACCGCAGGTTCACCTTCTGTGCAGTGGCTCTGGGGCAAAGACTGCATGACAGTGATGCGACACTAAAAGCCTTCCTGTCAAGGAAGCCGGCGGATGTCCTCCAATCAAAACACAGAGGCTCTGGGTGACATTTCACAGGGCACAGCTGCTGGACTGCGACAGCATGCCAACTCACTATTCCTGAAGGGTTGTTTGTTTAATGTGCATGTCACAACTAAAGGGTGTCACTGCTAGAACTGAGTGTGTGTGTGTGTGTGCGTGTACCAGAAAACTTCTGAGTTTTCTTACTAGTCACTATTTCACTAATCTTTTAGTTATATTTTACACAGAAGAGACACAACAGCACTTCCTGATGGCAAAGTTTCAGTTTTCTAAAGAGAAATTAAAATGAGAAATTCCATTTTGCAGGTTTTTATGAGGAAGAATAGGAAATTCAAAATTAAAGACTATGTTGGAAAAAAAAAGGGAGAGATGGGTTTGTTCAAAACTACTTGCTGACTTTGCTCCTGGAAATGAAACGCTAATAGGATCTAAATTTTATCCCAACACATGGTCGAAAGACACAGGTGTGTCTGCCTGAGGCTGACCCAATCCTTTGCAGCAGAGTCTCGGGATCTTTTCTACCGACCTGCTCCCATCACCTTATCCCTTAAGTCGGAGTTTCAGTTTCCCCTCTTCCAGTAAAAGCCTGTTTTTTTGGCTGCCGGCCCAGGATATTTCAGTGGTTTTGCAGAGGTTTTTTATCCTATTTTGCCTCTGGTGGTGATGGAGTGGGTTCTGTGAGGCAGCCGCAGCTGAAGGCAGAGTTAGTATGCACACATAAAGCTGCTCAAAGCCAGCAGGTATGTGAGGAATTCCTTTTCGTCCAAACAACAGGACTCACGCCCGACACAGAGCCACGCCACGCCACACAGCACTGTCAGAAGAGCTAAATGGGGCCCACTGGGGACTTTGCAACTGTTTTGCTCTTTTTTTTTTTTAAATATATTGTTTAAACATTTACTGAACAATCAACCACTTTGCTAACATTGAATGTTGCTAGCTACTGAAGTTGACTGCGAATTCTTGAAAAGTCACGTGCAAAATACTCCAAGTAATACAAACAAACATTTCTTAACTATCACGCATTACATAACAAGGACCATGACTTTTGAAAACATTTCTTCAACATGTATTGACAGTAATCTTTTTTGCGCAATGAACATATTTCAGCGTCTCTAGATCATCTTCGTTCACTGCCAGCTTGGTTAACGTGCATGTTTGAACAACTAGGCATTTTGCACATGAGGTAAGGATCACAACACTACATCTTAGCTGAAACATAAACAATAAGGCAGGAAGTAAACAAAGTGAAAGCAGTTTATTTTGAATGCAACTCATGATAGGAAACACTTAAATTGTGCCTTTACCTCTTTTATGCAGCCATCCCTCCTTGACGATCACCACATTGGTCATGTTGGTGGGCAGGATGGAGGATCCAGGTTTCCCGCAGGGAAAAACACGACTTTGATTCCTTCACTCAGCCCTGTGCAGAAGCCGGGAGATGGGGTCCCAGGGTTTAAAGATGCCTTCTCAATGGTGGTAACCTATTAATTGAGGAAAAAGTAAAAATTAGCCCCACTTTGAGGTGGAAGATTTTTTTCCATTTGTCTGAATATTAACCCTCAGGTCAACATTGTAGAAGGGAGGCAGTGGAACTAAGTGGATCCTCGTGCTTTATGACCCAGTTAAAAGAGGACATGCTACAGCCACAGTGGTGTCCTTTTAACAAGTGGAACCTGCAACATTTCAAGGTTCGAATAGCTGTGCAAGGCCATAGTTTTTGGCATTCACAATCAAGTCTCCCCGTATTGGAAAATTCCATGTTGGTCACAACTGACACAGTCATTCCTGATAGAGTGGGAGTTTTTCTTCTCCTCATAACCAAAGCAGCACTGAGAAAATAATTACGTCAAATAGTAGTCACACAAACCAGCTTCACTAAGAGGTGGTCAAGCCCGTTTCGCTGTTACATCAATGTTTGTCCAAATGGTTTCAGCAAACCATGTATTAAACTTTCCATCTGGTAGTATAATCATTTTTATCAGCATGAGCCAGCAAAGCTCAATTGAGCTTTTTTTTAAAAATTATCATTTAGGTGCTTCTTTATGATTTGTTCTGTAAATTGCAAACTTTAAGATGTCATTCTATAAGTTGATGATAGATTATTATTTTTTAATACCATCCCTTACAAATTCCCATTGTGACACAAAGATCTGAATTGTGTTTGATGCTTAAAAGTCTAACTTTCTTTTTGCATCATTGCGTGCAACAGTGCAATTGAACTTGCACCAACAGTTCAGTTTACTTCTCTTATCATCTTACATCTCAGCAGGAAAAACATGAAAATTCATCAACTACACTCAAATGTCTCCTCTACGACCTGAAATTAAATAATTTACAGTATTTTAATCGCTGAACTGGGACGTTAAATTGAAACTGTACTACTGTGTAGTCTGCTTCAGTAAATATCTTAAAATCTGTTGCCATGTGATGAAAAATTTGAAAATGCTATACAATCAAAAGTTTGAAACTGTTTGCTAAATGATGGTTTATAGACTAACTGGAAAAAAATCCAGTTCCATATAAATAACTGATGAGGATCATCTGAGATTATGGAGACAGAATGATAAAAAGACACCTTGGAGGTGAGACCGTCATGTCAACGAAACCTAAACAATTACTGCAGAAGGCACATATTATTTAATGAGATATGGAAAAGTTTATTTCTATTCTCGTCCAAACAAAGTGTATAAATCTATATAGGTCTGCCAGTTTTATCATTTCCATTTTAAATGTAGCAAAGGAATTACAGAAATTTTTGTCATGAATTCTGGTAAGACATGTCAAGCTGCTGTTTTCTGGTTTTCTGTCAGACACGTGAAAAAACACATCTGCCACATTTAGAGGGTAAAAGTGTGCAAAGTGTTTTCAGAGTAAAGTGCAATACCCAAATATGGTTGGATGATCAAGCATTTTTGTCGCAGTAGACTGCTCACCCTCAAGTTAAAAAAGTATTAGAGGAGACACCGTTCACCATGCCTGCACTGACAGTCATCTGATGAACAGGCAGAATTCCATCACACTTATTAGATATCGATCAAAAGCACAGACCAAAGTAAACCTGCAGGGTATCACCACCAAAACACTTGACCCTTTGATGCAATCAGATCTTCTTCGTAATATAAAGATAGCATTGAGCGTAGGGAAGAAGGAAAAACAAAGATCAATTGCTATGCTTGCACACACAAATGTCACATCCTGCACAAGGCAATTTCTAACCATCGACTGAAATCAATTTCCCCAATGCTCCATCAGTGAAAGGCCATCAAAAGAGAGCTCTGTTTGACTGGTTTAATCCAGCTCACTGGTGGGGACAACAACAGGAAGTGAATGTGACTATTGACAGGGTACGAGTCATATCAGTACAGCCTCAGGCTCGGCTACATCGGCCACTGGATGTATGTGATCAACACGCCTTTTACTGCCAGTCTACTCTCACTTCCATCAGTGAGCAAAACCAAGTTTATTACATCAAAGTTTATTTTTGCCCCCGAGTTTTTGTTTTTTTGCACTGGGGTTGCGGTGCTTGTGACACACAGCCGATGCTGGGAGGATCCTGGAGTCAGCTTTTGGAAAAAAAAAAAAAAAAAGCACACTGAGTGCAATTCAAACTGGGGATCGCTGAAAATGTTGGATCCCTTCTGCATCTAGTCTGCACTCTGTGACACAGGCATGCACACGTTATATATACATCGGGAAACATCACACAAACAAACTTGAACACACACTCACACCACAGCCAGAAAAGCAGCACATGCACAAGACTGGCTCTGGAGCCACAACAGAGCGCTGCTGTTTTAATGGGAGCGACCTGTTGCTACTGCGGCCTGTGTGGAAAAGCTGGGCTGCTGCCAGCACTGCAG
This sequence comes from Craterocephalus stercusmuscarum, assembly GCA_037177115.1. Lineage (NCBI taxonomy): Eukaryota > Metazoa > Chordata > Actinopteri > Atheriniformes > Atherinidae > Craterocephalus > Craterocephalus stercusmuscarum. The sequence goes on from JBBDHI010000021.1 coordinate 8,203,325, forward strand.
CCAACAGCCACTGAATGAACCCAGTACCCTGACAGTGGGTCACATGGTCCGCAGGCCTCTGGGCCACCGCCTGCCTGCCTGCCCTGATGTCAGGGCGGTTTTCAATCATTCATCTTTCAGGCTCCGGCTAAGGGAGGAATGGAGGTGGTGGAAGGGGGGGGGGGGGGGGGGGGGGCCCCCCCTCCCACCAAACTCGTTTTCCAAAACCAAAAACCCCCCCCCCCCGCCCCTTCCCCCGAACCAGAGAGGAACCCTCCCCCCTTT
>JBBDHI010000021.1:8208951-8219095 GCA_037177115.1 Craterocephalus stercusmuscarum
TCACATTTCTGTTGTAAGAAAAAACAACCTGAGTAAACCCCGTAGAAAATGAACTAGGGAGAACACTCGTACAGGGTCTACCAAGCAGGTCAGGTGAAAGGCCTGGATAGGAAATCTTGATCAGTTGGTATCGGTAATGGTATCGGCATATTTTAACGTATGCCGACGCTGTCTGATCCTTGTTTTTTTGTTGGTATCGGCACCGATACCCGATACTGGTATCGGATCGGGACAGCCCTACCTGTAAGACTTTGTCTTATTGTCTTATTGTCTTATTCCAAGAAGTCTAGTCAAGAGAATTTTCACTTATTTCATTGGCAGATTCTTTTGCTTATTTCAAGCAAAAAATACCTTGTTTTAAAAATCTTTTACTTGTTTTTGGAGTGGCCTTTTTTTCCCAGTTCAAGCTTTTTAACATACAGACCATGAAAAGAATATTTGAATGGAAAAAAAGAAAAGAACAAAGTTTAGTAAACATGCTGTTCACTGAGCTGTGGCATGCCAGGTGTTGGGCCAGTTGTATGCCTGATAGTAAAAATATGACTAATACTATTTATAGTGGTTCTTTATTATGTATAGACACATCACTTGCTTTTTTATGCTTGAATAAGTCAGTACTAACTGGTTATGGAAAAAAAATTATTCCTCTTAAAATGATCAGCTGCAAGGACTGGACTGAAAATAAATTAAAAATATACCAGTGTCCAAAAAAAGGGCTTTCAGAGAGCCTGGATAACTATTCAAGACTTTGAAAGATTTTTAAGAAAAATCAACATCTTGGAAGCAATCTATAAAGAAATCCTAATAAGTGAGTCAAAACATTTGCCATCCTGCAGCTGCAATATTCAGTCTGATTATTTTAGATTTTACAGATAAACCAAGAACTATGCGCTGGAGAGGCGGTTTACACGTTTCTAACAGGTACGGACAGGCCTCCCAAGTAGGTCTAAAAGAAGTCAGAGAGCTTCAGTACGGTATCAAAGGAATCCTACAGATGTCTGTTTGACATAAATATTTCCAAGATGGGGGTTCCTGATATTTTCATTCTCATTAAACATTTTGGAAACTTCACTATTTAACATTTCCATAGTATGCATGTGCAGCTTTATTTGCCATGTGTAACTTCCTACTCCAGTTTAATCTGTTTAGTCAGTGCGAGTGAGTTGTGGTAGAAGACCAATATGATATAAAAATGCAAGACAATTGAGAGAAGTTGTGCAATATCTATGACAAGAACAGGATAGCAGGGAGCGCTGCCAGTGTTGCCTCTGTGATGAAAAATTCATTGGCTTGCATGCCCTCTGTCTGTCAGCCTCCTCTGCTGTCATTTCCCCTCTTTGTCACTCACTCTCTGATGTACTCCCCACTACTACCATGAGTCAGCGTTGCCAGGCTGTTTCTGTGATACGAACAGAGCTGACTGAGAGAATCCCATATTTTCTGCTGTTATTCAGTGTCACGCTCCGCCTCCTCTTCCTCAATGTTTTTTTTTTTTTTCCCTCTCCTCAGCTGGGCCTGAGTTGGTGATGTGGAGGCCTTTTCTGCCATTTTGTAGGTTAAGAGCAAAAGTAAAAAGATCAAAGAGAAACTGGATTAATAATGCATTTCCTGTTAAAGATGCTCGTCTGCTTGCAGCATGAAGTGTCTAGAATATAACAGAGTGTACGGAGCAAGAACAGAACTTAATAGGCTGCTGAAGAAGAACATATAACAAGCGGCAACAACAAGTAGAAGCAGAGAGGCAGGAGGTCCATGGTGGAGAGGGGTTTGAATGTGGGGCAACTGCAGCGCAATGTTGCATGAACAGTCACATTAAAGATTAGATAAATGTAACAACTACACAAAACAGTTGCATAAAAGGAGTGTACAAAGTTACTATCTGTGGCGAGCGGAATACTGGCGTAAAAAAGTGGTGTAGGAATAGTTATCGGACTTAATCAGTACAGTTATTATGATGATGATTATTATTATTATTATTAATACAAGTCCCTTATTATGCTCACACCGGTTATCCACAGTATGTCTGAGCTTTATGGAAATCTTAATGAACAGCTGGGTTCGAACAACCATCCATTTTCGATATTTGCTTCTGCCAGTTCAAGGTTGACTATAAGTTGGGAAAAAGAAAAAAAAAACAGCTGGAATGAGCCGAGCAGTCAGATCGTGTGAAATATTGTGCCGTTAAAGTGTAAATTGGTGTTTTTGAGGCACATCGCAAACATCCTCGAGCTGACAACCGCACAACAGCCACGCTGCTATGATGAGACTCTGGTCCAGTGGGGAGTGATGTGGTTCAACTGTGGCTGGATGGCTGGCTGGTTGGCGGGTCAGGCTACACTGGAATGTGGGGTCTTTTGTTTGTCTGGGAGAGGAGTGGGTCAGGGGGAGAATGCCATTGATGATTGCAGAGAGGAAGAATGAACCTCCAGGAAGTGTTCTCGCTGTCCCTGCTCCCCCACTCTCATTCTCTCTGTCTCTCTATCTTTTGCTGTGTGTGAGAACCTTCACTGTGCCGAGCCTCTCTCTGCTGAGGCCACGGTCCCCAGGCACAACCACTGCTTTGTCTTGCCCTGTGAACACACACCCCTCCTCTACTGGGCGCCTACGTTTGCCAGGACCAGAGAAACACAGGGCCACAGCTATTCTTATCCACATCGCTGCTCCTGCACGGATGGTGATGTGTGTGTATGTGTGCATCAGAACTGAATGGTAAAATGTTTTTCACACACTTGAATAATTTCACCTACTGGTTGTTCTATCATTGCTCACATTTCACTTTTACCTTTTGACCAAATAAAGAGAAATTTCATTTAAAGAACACGTCTTGTCTTGCTTATAATCATCTGGTCGTGACCAAAGTAAAGATATCCTCCCTCTGTAATGCTAACAGCCGGACTAAAAATGGAATAAAGCAGTAAGTGGATAAGAATCTAGCTGGTGGCCCCTTCCGACGGTGGCTGCCGCCTCCCGACACATTGCTCATTCCCCTCTGTGTCAGAAGGCTGCGAAGAGCTGCAAATGGCCCTTTCAAAACGGACGACAGCTGGAACACAGGGCAAAGGTGACCGAAGCAGTTGGGGGAGCACAGTGAGGGACAGGGGGCGGGAGCGAGAGGGGCCACAAGATTAGCAGCTGCAACTTCAAGCCCCTGTTTTTCCACTTTGTCACCATCTTTAGCACTAAAAAGAGTCTGGATACTGTTATGCTGATGGTAACTCAAACAGTGACTTTTAAAAACTTTGAAACCCATAAAATCACCACTATTTATACCTCCAGACAATTTGAGCACAATAAATCTCAGCCAGGAGCTGGGGATGTCTTGAAAAACAAAAGGCACTGCTTGGGTTGTTGCCAGAGAATTCCACGGCTCAAAGCGGGATTAGGGAGAGTTGCCTTTAAAAGATCCAAACAGTTCACTCTATGGTATGTTGCAATACATGATTTATGCTCCTTTGATCAGCTTAGATACCACAGATATCACGTCTTTGAGACAGAAAAGTTTCTTTCATCCGAAGCAGATGTAAAGCCACATGTGACATTTTTGAGAAGCTTGCTAAATTAATCAAATTTAAGGTCTGGGTTTGAACTAAACAGGTCCGGATACTTCTGAGGAAAGGAACGAGCAAACAAGTCGGGTTTCCTCGTGCAAAAATGATATTTAAACGTCCATCTAAGTATTAGGCGTTTTTCTTTTTTATTGATCATTTCAATTAAAGATTCTTGTCGATTTTGCTGAAGAAAAACAGCAATAAAGTGTAAAACTATGAGTTATCTCCAGTTGCACACATCCACACGAAAGAGATTCGCCGCACACACAGCCCACCCTCGTGCATGTGGGACAGGTGTTTTAATAAGGCAGCCAATTGACGTCCCCCAGTGTACTCTGCTACTTGCTGCCGCTGTGTGAATTCGCGGAGTAGTACAGAACTTATTGTGGCCGCACGATATCGCGAGACTTGTGCCATTATCAACCTGCTTGACACACAGCAGCGCTGAGAGCAGCCTGCCTTCTCAGGGTCGGACTGAAGCTCAAGAAACGACAAGGCAAAGCGAACATCTGGCTGCACATCATGAAAGGACATCGAGGCTTATAGGGGGGGGGGGAAGACAACGACGCGGGCGGGAATACATGTAAGTGCAGCGTTTTTGTGTTTTGGAGCGGATGAAGGGAAAGTTAAAAGAGTGTCTTCTCGCCGCTTCGTTCAGCGCAGTTGGCTTTGCCGTGAGTTCCTCTGCTGTTTAAAAGGCTCCCAGCAATGCGTTTCCCAACGCGGACATGGAGCTCGGTTTACTGCGCCCTTGGCCCTCCTTTCCCCCCCTCTATACTTTTTATGAATCTCATAAAAAAAAAAGGGGGATAAAAAAAAAAAGCTAACCTCTTATGGCAAAATTAAACTTGTCCACACTTATTTTCTCAGCGGCTTCTAACTTTAATATACAATTCATCGGATTGCATATTACTGTGTTATCAGTGCTTTTTCCCCCTTTAACGAACCCATTTTTGTGCGCGTGTATCTGATGAGTGCGCAAAAGAGCCACAAAGCGGTTTTATTCCACGTCCCGTTGTGTGATAAATTACCCTATTAAAAAGTTGAAAATGCAATGTAATACTGCAACACATCTAAATTAGCTGCTTTTTCCTAAGTTGTGTCTCTTTTTTTGGACTGCGTAGCCCGGCGTTAACATATGGCATAAAGGGGAGCACAGCTGGAGGTAGCGTTTCCATTGCGGTGATGTCAGAGCAGCTGACTCCACAGCTTGCAGTGTAATTAGCAAACAGAGCACCAGTTTACTCACTCTGCACTGGTCTTATTTTTTCACGTTAGCTTCCTCCTCCTGGAAGAGTGCTATCGCTTCCAGTTTCCACACTTGCTTGTCCCGTAAACACCGCTGTTTTGTGTGTGTGTGTTTAGGACCCGGTGCGTCCCTTTTTTAGCTGCATTTCGGAAGCGCGAGACTTCTTTGGACTAATTTGAAGAGTGGATCCGTTTACGTTTTTATCCATGGGTGGGTGAACGCAGCGTAGTGTATTTTACACCACTGGATAGAATGTACATTTTTGCTCTCAGTTATTGTTAAAGTTATTTTTTAATGTAAAACTAATTAAAATGTGAATAGAACCGTTCTAAAGCTATATTTTAAAGTTATAAATTCGGTTGCAGTCTTCTGCTTAAAGTTTATGTTCACATTCTCCTGCTTTTAGCCACTTCATGTTGGCCTCAGAATTGCAGCTGCTCCGCTGTGTCCTCTAAATGTTTCACTTGGTTTATCCAGTATCCTGTTTTTCCTGTTTTTCATCAGGTTATGAAGGAAGAATGGAGTTCCCAGACCATAGCCGCCAGTTGCTGCAGTGTCTGAGTCAGCAGCGTCACCAAGGTTTCCTCTGTGACTGCACTGTTCTTGTCGGGGAAGCTCGATTCAAAGCGCACAGAGCCGTGCTGGCCTCCTGCAGCATGTACTTCCATCTCTTCTACAGGGACCAGCTAGACAAAAGGGACGTTGTGCATCTCAACAGTGACATTGTGACAGCCCCGGCTTTCAGTCTGCTCCTTGAATTTATGTATGAGGGGAAGTTGGAATTCAGCACTCTGCCTGTGGAGGATGTTCTGGCTGCAGCCAGTTACCTCCACATGTATGATATAGTGAAAGTGTGCAAAGGCAAGCTTAAAGATAAGGAACTTTCCTGTTTGGATGAAAAGATAGGAAAGGGTTTGGGACTCAGCTGTCTGGACAGGGAGAATTCCTCAGATGGCGAGTTGCACAGTAAGCAGCTCATTCTGCGACACTCGCACACACAGTCTCTGGGGCTCCTCAGGGCCCCCCCTAAAGAGGAGTTTGACATGGACAACAGCGAAGTCAGGCTGGCTGTCACAGATTGTGATAGGTCTGCACAGAGCAGGCAGAAGGCGAACGGTCACTCTGGCAGGTCCCCGGACCTTGTAGGTGTCAATTATGTGTCAACAGAGGCCGAGCCCTGCGTCCAAACAGCTGGAAAAACAAAAGCTGATGTCAGTAGTTCCACCGTATTGCTGTCCCAGAGGTCCCGGGCTTCAGATGACATGGACTGTGCACTGGATTTGTCTTTCAAGCCTCTGTCTAGCAGAGATCCCTTACACCCCTCCTACGTCTCGGGACAGCTGGCCCTCGACAGCCAGCAGCAGGGCACTGAGCCACTTGTTAAAGACGAACACGACTTGCTGTCAGAGCAGGAGGACAGTGAGCCGATGAGCCCTGAGAGCCAGCGCTTTGGGAATAGTGCCAGGAGCTCAGTGGTGACAGGGTTCGCTGCCCTCTTCCCAGGCAACAACGCCGCTACAGCCGCCCTGCTCTCCCAGGAGGAGGACCTGATGGACGAGGAGGGGGAGACCTGCAGAGGGAGGGAGGGCGCCCCAGGCAGGGAGGTGGACGGGAGGGGTAGGCTGCTGGGGGACAGCGAGGAAGAGGAGGAGGACGACTTGGCCTCCTCAGACATCTCCACCTCCAGCGGGGTGCTCTTGCCCCCGGGCCAACAGGTGTGCGTGTGTCCCCTCTGCAGCAAAGTCTTCCCCAGCCCCCACGTGCTGCAGCTGCACCTCAGCTCGCACTTCCGCGAGAAGGACGGCGCTCGCTCCAAGCTGTCCCCCGACGGCTCCGTGCCCACATGCATGCAGTGCAACAAGACCTTCTCGTGCATGTACACCCTAAAGCGCCACGAGCGCACGCACTCTGGCGAGAAGCCATACACCTGCGGCCAGTGCGGCAAGAGCTTCCAGTACTCCCATAACTTGAGCCGGCACGCCGTGGTTCACACGCGGGAGAAGCCTCACGCCTGCAAGTGGTGCGAGCGGCGCTTCACTCAGTCCGGGGACCTTTACCGCCACATCAGGAAGTTTCACTGTGGCCTCGTCAAGACTCTCGCCATCGGATAAAACACCTCTCACCAGTGCCATGACACGAGACAGAATGTCTTTTCACACACTGAATTACACATTACTACTGAACAATTTCCCTGCTAATAAACCCACGTTGGCAGTTTGCTGGAGACATATCTTTTGGATTCTACCCCATGTGGCATTTCTCGAACTTAAATATGTAGCAACTTTATAAAACTGGAGTTGTTTTTTTTCTGTGCTGGACTGTGTCTTAGCTTATATCATGGTCAGATACAGGCAGGTGGACGCACATAGGCGGTTAAGATTGACGAGTGCTGCAAAACTCAAGCTGGGTCTGTGTCATTGAAGGTTAACGTAATCAGATGATGCACTTGTTTTTTTTTTCCCTGTCTTGTTTGTGTCAATCTGTTGAGTTTTATTTGAGGAGTCTGTTTGTTGAAAGGAAAAAGCATCTTATGTTCAGATCCTGTGGAGCGATAGCTAACGCTAACATACAATCGTCAAGAGAGTGAGACTTTATCTGTGTAACATGGGAGATCAGAACCGTCCGTGAGTAGCAATATATGCTTATTTTTTAACACCTACATGATTTTATTATTTATTTTTGGGGGATTTGTTTAGTGCTCAAGTTAACTTATCACAAGGCAGCAAAACTAATGAAGTCTGAATACTGGAAGTATGATTTATTATCATGGAAGTAGAGTTTTTTTTTTTTTTTTTAAATGAAGTTTTTATGTTTTGTGACAAAGAAGCAGACTATCATCACCTCTTTTTGTCCTTTTTGTCTTGGGTTGAGTTACAGACTCTTTGGCTTTTAATGTGAGTGAGCACATCTTGATGGATTCATCCTCTAATTGCCACTTTAAAGAAGCTGTATAATCAGAAAATATCAACAAACTCATGCCTGTAACTCTGGTGCCTAATGAAATCCTTAGCGCTTCACCTGGTGTACTTACTAAAAGTATAAAGAGATTTCTAGCCACGCCTTTTGGTCAAAAATCAAAGACTTTTTGCCTTTAAGAAATCGGGATTACACTCCTGATACCAGATTTAATAACGTAATTTCCTCTAGAATATAGTGATCCACATATATCAAATTGTAATAAGTAACTCATATTCATGTAAATTGAATGAATTTTGGTTAAAAGCAAATAGTTGCTTGTAAATGACTTATTTCCCAGATGGAGTACACTGATGGGCAGAACCGACTACATGCTGTTAGTCCATCAAAGCTGTGCCATTCACCTGCATCTACTGACACTTCTTTCTTTGAATTAACATTTATTTTCACACTACTGTATGTATAAGTTACTACTGATGAAGCTTTTCTTGATGCTGCCTTTGAGAGAGAGAGCTAGAAATGCTTCTTCTCTCTGCTTGTGTAGTCGCTGTACAGATTCTTAACAGGTGTGTAGCACTAAAAAGTTCATATTTGTCTAATCTGTCCTGAGAAGACTTGATCAGAATTTATTTATTAGTTTGACTTGGTTCAGGGTTTTACTTTTGTAGGCGTAGTTTCTTTTTCTTTAAGCTTGAAGGGCGCTGCGTCTTGCCTAGCGAACTTGGTACTCATTAACTGGTGTCGGGGCTGTCCATTTTCTCTGTGCAAAAATCATGTTACTGTAATTGTATTTTAATATATTGTTTAGAAATCTCTGCCGAGTACTCAAGATTTGTGACATGGAACATAGAGAAGCACTTGTTTTTTTGGTTTTTTTTAGCATGCATATAGTTTCAACACTGTTGTCTAGGCTGCTATTTCTTACAATTTGTGTATTTAATGTAAATATATATTATATTTATCAAATGGTTTGTTTTCCATTTTACAACACATGCATGGTTGAGAGGAGTCGGGTGTCTCGTTCTCTTGGTGTCGTGTCTTCCCCGGGGAGTTTGCTTCCTTTTCCATATTCAGGACTTTATTGGGCTCCGCCTTACTACAAATCAGAGTAGTTAGAACCACTCCGACTTCTGTTCCGCCACAGGAAACAGTTGTTCACAAGCACAGCCACACTGATACAGCACCGGCAACCTATAGAAATGAGACAATACAGGCATTGTCCCCCCCTCCACCCTCCAGGTTCCAGGTAGTTCTCAAGGGATCATTGTGTATCTGTGCTAGCTGGGGAGAGAAAAGTCACTTGGAGTCTCTCTTTGCACTTTTCTGTATTGAATGGAGCCGATGGAATGTGAGAAATGTATTTAGCGAAGGGAGGCTGTAAACAGGTGAATTGTTTGGAGGCATCAAAGAATGTCCTTTCTCATCCCAGCACGCACTGGAGAAATCCCCATTGTTCCTTTCACCCGGAGGAGCTACAAACAGAGTTTGAGTGCATTTCGTTCAAGATGATATCAAAGTATTGTTTTTCAAGTGTTTTGATATTTTTTTGCGGGGGAAAAATGTTGACCAAGTCCTCAAGTGTCCATTTCAACATTTCTTTTTGTCATCAGGACAATATACAGGGCAGGAAATTCATGTATGATTTTTTTTTTATCTCAGAATTTGAGGATGATTTGTCAGCAGTTCTTGCTGGAGGAGCTCAAGGTCTCAGAATGACAGCAGTCTTTCATTTCTTCCCTCACCTGGAGACAGCAATGGAGCAAGAACGAATGAAAACACTTCTCTTGTAATGGTCAGATGACTTCAGAACAGTACATATATTTAAAAAAACATTAATAAACAGTGCTGATAATGTAGATTTCAATCAAATCCCTACAGGAATGTAGGTTTTGTAACTCAATTTTCTTTCTTTCTTTTTTTTTTAAAGAACATTTCTATGTGGATCAAGCTAAAACTGCTTCAGATAATGCTCTCATGGAAGGCAGTAGAACAACTAATGACTTAATATTGTTTGCAGTCTTTATTTATACCTCCAAGATGGTCACCAAACGTGCCTTGTAGACACAAAAATAGGTGTTGCATCTGGAGAATCCCTCGTTCGACCTTGTATATTTTTGCCCTTGACTGCGGCGATAAAGTTTGCATCACAGCTACAGTGGCCCGCCGACAACTCACAACTTTCTTTTTGTTTCCTTTTTTTTTTTTTTTTTTTTTTTAAATCATATCAAAATGTTAATTAAGACTAAACTAAAAGCTCAAAGTCTGTTGAAAAAAAGTGCTGCTTTGTGAGAGATTACATCGAGGTTTTGACATTTTTGTGAATAAATTTGTTCTGGTTGTGTTAAACTGAAGTCAAGCATTTTTATGTGTTTCTTTGGCTTTTATCAAGCCTGTTCTACTGGGAACTAACAATCTGCCCCTCCCCCACCCC
>JBBDHI010000021.1:8228991-8249650 GCA_037177115.1 Craterocephalus stercusmuscarum
TGCACTCTCTGGACTTTCCAACACCAACCCATTTGACTAGAAAGAAAAACAGAAACAAAGAGATTAGAAAACAAAGCTATAGAACTCATAAGCAAATATATCTGATAACTGAATAGTGTCACCTAATGGATAACATGCAGCTCTTGTGTTTCTATTTATTTTGTCTCTTTGTGTGTCATTTTGTATCAAAACATACTGGGAACTCCAATGTGGTTCTCAATGAAACGGATGTAGTTTTGCGCCTTGGCTGGAAGGTCACTCCACTTCCTCGCTGCAGATGTGTCAGTTTTCCAACCAGGGAAGGTCTCATACTCAACTTCCACTTTGTGCAAAACATCCATGTTTGCTGTGATTACAGGACAATAGTTATGAATGATCCTAAGCTTACATATTTGATCTGTAGAAACAGCTGCAAGCAAAAGTAATCTAAGACATCTTATATTAAATTACCTGGGAAATGGGGAATTCTTTTCCCATTTAGTTTGTAGGCAACTCCCACTTTAATTTCATCCAGCACATCCAGAATATCAAGTTTTGTCAAAGCAATACTGTTGGACACGTAATGAAAATAGTTTAATATGTGCTGGCTATCGCTGGTTGAATGCAATTTGTGAAGGTACATGCTTGCAGGATAATTGTGTGGCAACAATCAAACAGAGCAACCACAAAACCTTAAACTTAAACTTGAGTCACTCACGCAGTGAATCCATTGATCATGTGAGCATATCTGACGATGACAAGATCCAACCAGCCACAACGCCGCTTCCTTCCTGTGGTCACGCCCACTTCATGACCCCTCGTCTGCAGCAACTCTCCAACTGCCTGCAGAGAACAGAAAAAAAGACCCTTCCTTTTATTTTACGGACTTGGCAAATGCCAGAGATTTAATAATCTCACAAATATCTAACAATATTCAGTGGGTGTGCTTGCAAAATATACACTGGAGTACAATAAAGCATCACACTTGCAAGAGCATAAAGTTTTAACATCTTGACCTTTGTCTCTATGGTCAGTTTCCGTGACAAGTAACATAACCCCAGCTCACACAGTAAATATATCCTTAACCCAGACTCTGGCCCTAAATTTATCCCTGTGTACATGTGATCTTTAAAAGAGGTAAAGAGTGTTTGAGCCCATCTCTCACAAAATTGGACAGCTGCACTAAGCCAGAATACTCCACATGGCCCCGATGCCGGTCACATGATCACATACTACAAGTCAGGCTGAATCTCGGTGAGGCACATGACATGTCATGTGTCTCCTCTTACACATGATAAAATTTGCCCTGAAAACAATTTACAGAGGAAATGTTAAACTCTTACATTGAGTTGTTCCGTGGGGAAAGCTCCGATTCCCACTCTTGTGGTGTAGGCCTTTGCAACACCGTAGACATCACCAATATTCAGTGGAGGGATGCCGAGGCCAGTGCACACCCCTCCTACGGTGCAGTTTGATGATGTCACGAAAGGATATGTGCCTAAAGAGATGATCACACTCATTACAATGGCCCTGACTTTCCTATACGCTCCAAAAATGACATAAATTCAATAAATAAAACTCAACCAAAGTCAATGTCGAGCAGAGCTGCATTGGCCCCTTCAACCAATATCTTCTTTGGCGGTCCATGAAGAGCTTCGTACATGTAATAGACCCCATCTCTAACCATTGGGCGCAATCTCTCTGCGTATTCCTGCATGAAAGATGCAAGCAGTTTCATTTTAGGAAGCTATCACAAACAGTCGTCCAATAATGTTTCCTTGCATCCGGATCGACCTTTAGTTTTTTCAGCTGGTCCTCAATGTCAACTGTCAAGGATGGATACATGGACTGATACTGGTGGACGAGGTTCCTAAATCTGAGAGGAGTTTAAAATGAGATAAATTAAGACTACTTACAGTATATTATGTAGTTTGATCAAATTTTTAAAAAAAGTGAGGCCATACCTTGTAGAGAAGTCCTTAAAGTCCCCCAGGAGATCACATACACGCAGGCCAGTGCGCGATGCTTTGCTGGAGTATGCAGGACCAATGCCCTTCTTAGTGGTTCCAATGCTGTCATGTATAATAATACATAAAATTATTGTAGATTTGAACAGCTGTGTTTCTGCAGCTTTTGGCAGAGCTTCTTGTTCGTTTTGAAACACATCATTCCTGCACTCATCCCTTACTTCTTTCCTTCTTGTGCCTGTCTTTCGGTCTCTTGCAAGCCATCGACCACCTGGTGGAAATCAAACACTGTGGAGGAAATGAGTTGTCACTTTCATATTCTCAAAAATCTAGTTGCTAAAGTGTGCATTTGGATAAAGGTATACCAATGTGAGCTCTGTCTGAAACAATTAGTCGCTTATCCCAGCCTTTCAGACCTGGTTAGAGAACAGAAATCACATCTATATTTTAAAGAAGTAACAACCAAAAAAATCCCACCTTAAAAAAAGATAAAGCTTCATTCTATTAAATACCTTTCTTGTCATTTTTATCTCCCTCCTCGAACAATCCAGGTAGATGTATGACCACTCCATTACCTGGAGAAACAGAGGAAGTTGGGAGTCAGAGGATTGTGAATGAATTGAATGCTGCATCTGCAATGATGAAACTTGGAAGCATTTACCGATAAGTGATATGCTTTTGGAATTAATGATCCCACTGGGTAGGAGGTGGAAATCATACTCCTTGCCATCCACTACCACTGTATGTCCTGCATTGTTGCCGCCCTGTAAATCAAAGAAGGGTATAGATTATGACCACCCACCAGACCGACTAGAAAATTGAGCCATATGAACATGTCTCATCTTATTTTCATGAGACAGTGATAAGCCAGTTTGTCAAGCTTTTCCAGCACCTATTTTAACAGACTTGGCCAGTGCTGGTGGACCCTCCACTCTGTCCCCCCCCGGCTCAAGCCTGGCCTTCTCACATATCAAGCAAGCCTGAGAATGTGACCTCTCGAGCCCGTTGGGTGGGGCTTTCAAGCCTTTAGAACACAGGGTGCTAGTCCTGTCAGTGGAGACAGTACAACGGAGCAACTGTTGACAGGTTTCAGTGTGCGTACCGGTGCAGGACTGACCTCTGGAGTGTTGCTTGTCACATGTGCATGAGCAGAAACAGACCTGCCTGGGGTTATTTTTTAATTCTTATTTTAATGCTCCTTACATCCATTATTTCCAGATGTAATCTGAGATCAGCTGAACAAGTCAGAAACTTTCCAACACACACTAGGCTTACTGTCAGTCATGACATTTGACATTATGTGGACTATGCACGTTTGGAAATTTAACTTTAACTACAAGTTACTTTTTAAACCAGACACAAAACTCACTTTCATCCATATTATAATTCAAGAAATAGTAAAATACTCAAGTATATAAAAGTGTTTTTAGTCTGACCCGCACTTTTACCCAGCCAGATTCAACTGAAAGATACTTTCAGTAATAAGATCACGGCAGATGTCCAGCTGCGCTGAAATCACAACATCCCAACATTTACCTGACATCTGCAGACAACATCAGCTTCGGTCGCCAATAAATCGACCACTTTGCCTTTTCCCTCGTCTCCCCACTGCGCTCCGAGCACCACCGTCACTTTGTTCCCCGTGTCATTGCGCGGTCGCTTCTGTCCGGTCGCTGCACCTTGATTTGTATTTTTGTGGTCTTTGGACGACCAGCTCAGCGACATGGTGGTGGTTGCTTTAGCCTTTCCGTCTCAAGAAGACTAAACTCTCTCCCAAGCGTGGCATTGCCATATCTGTAACTTCAGAGCTGATGATGTCAGAGCCAGACGCACAGGGTACGTAGCGCTGCAAGAGATCCCACTTCGACACAAGGCGGTAATGCAACATCTTTTCGTACATTTCATCTGTGTATCCTGGATAGAAGGCTGCTCAACCCCCTCTACAAATGTTCATTAAATTTTATTAAAATATATCCAACATTAAAAGTTACAATCCATTGTTTTCTGCAGATAATTCAATAAAGAAATTAAGCTTTGTCATAAATTAAATAATTTGAACGGCATGTTCCTTATTTTGGGCATCAAGTAAACATAGCTTATAACAAAAACACTTTCACTGAGTATTACAACAGTTCTACAAACATATAAAGCACAATTCTTTTTTAAACTCTGCATTCATATACAGAAAATTACAATAAGTTTAATAAAGTGTCCCACTACACCCATGCTGTGAAAACCCCAGCCTTGGATGTGTTTACTCTCCTTGGTCAGAAGAAGTTTTTGTAGAAGCGAGACTTCTACATCCTCTTGAAATAAGTCAATATTCCCGTGTTCATGCAAAATAAAATACATTGTAGTCCATCCAGTTCACTCGAGTGTGAAATTAACATTTTCTCTTCCCTCTTGCTTTCTTTTTTCTGGAGTCACCTATAGGGAAACACATACTAAAATGAATAGAGAGAACCAAACATATCTTTAAAAAATACTTTAATAAGTTTTCAGAATATTATGGCTCAAAGGCGCTCTGAAGAGCAACACTTTTTTGGTATAAAGCCAATCACTAAGTATTTTTTTTTATTTTTTAAAGAATTTTTAAATCTCTGCACATCAGTATTATTCATTAGGCTCTTATTTGCAAAGAAGCACAGGTTACAGGCACATGAGACTGTTAGTGTTTTAAAAAACAGTCCCACTTGCAGATTAGGAGAATGGACAAAAAAATATGGACAGAGAGGACAGTGACAGGTTTCATGGCGTAACTCAGTCCACAATGACGTCACAGTGACTCAACGAACTGCAAGGCTGGTTTAGATCACAACTGTCCTGTCAGATGACTGGTTAAAAAAAAGATTTAGTGTGCATGGTAGTGCTTTTAAGTTTTTGCTCAGCCTAGGTTTGATTGACATTAGAATTACCTGAATGCAAGATTTCAGCATGATTTAAAGTGTTAAAAAAGAGCAAGCATTAAAAAGTTGGACAACACAGACAAATGAAATTCAGATTCCAGTTAGACCGACAGATGATGTGTTATTGGCACAAAGCTCTGACGATGACTGAGTTCATTCGGAGGATATTCCTCCGGTACAGTTTGCCACCAGTCGATTTGACCTACCTCACTGCAACACACAGCCTGTTTTATGTTTACTGTGTCCTTTCCCACTGTTACCTTGTGTTTCAGAGAGTCAGAATGGAAAACAGAGCATTCAAACAGACTGAACAGAAATTTAAATCCATTCAGTATTAAGTCTGCAAGTGCTGCACATTTAATTTAAAAAATACAGTATTTACGCAAAATATTAAAACACTAAAAAAGCCCATATATAAAAAACATATTACATGCAATAAAAGCAAAATAAATAAAGAGCTTCCTGTAAGACGTCAAGAGACTAGCATTCCAAACATGATCTTTATTCAAGAGAATGGATAGATTACCTGGATTACTCTTCTTTTTGTTTCGCTTAAATAGCTTCAGCTGTTTCTTTTGTTCATGTTTAAGGGATGGAGGATCCGCTTCGGAGACCGACGGCAGATCTTCTGGCTCCAGCCCATCTGGAACATCGCACCCACCGACGCCCTCACTGAGCTCAGCCACAACAGATTTGGGATCTAAATGTTTGCTACTCATGATTTCCGGTTGGCTGGATTCCTTGTTTTCCTGCCGTGTCTCTTGCCCCGCCGCCTCTGGTAAATGGTCTATTTTATGGCTAGTTTCACCCGTCTCATCTTCCATCATACTGCTTCCACTGCTCCGTTTGATATTAAGGTCGGTACTGGATGAACAGCCTTCCTTGATGTGAACGTTTACGGTAATGTCCAGCTCCTCAGCTGCCACTTTCTCAGGCATCAGGTTGGAAGTGCCATCCAACACAGCCTCCAGCAGATCTATATCTGAGAGGGAAGATGGACTGAGGATGCTAGTTTCTGTTGAATCTAATGAAAAGCCATTTGTAGGATGACATGTTTTAAATTTTCCTTCATTCTGAGGCCGGGGTGCTGTCCCATCTAGCATTGTGGGTTTGTCTGGCTGTTGACCCTCCAGTAGCACTGCTGGCCTTCCCAGGGGTGCCTGCTTCGTTGAGACTGGTTCTGCCGGGGGTGTGCTGAGAGGAGCAGCTGGCCCGCCTTGAGCCGCCTTTAGCTGTGGCCCTGGAGCATTCTCCTGAGATGGGCTGATGAAGCCGTTCACTTCGCCTGCGAGGCCCCGGTGATCCGCTGGCTGAGGATTGGTGGGAGCGGAGGAGGTGGCTACTTCGACGGCCTTTTCGTTTACAGACTTCGCACTTGATCCTGAAAGAAGAAAAAAAAAGTAGGATGTGGTGATAGATGAAGGTATGCACAGAATTGCAGGTGATGTTTGAGGGTGAGGAGGCCTGCCAATGCAAAGCTTGCCATGTGGAGAATTCAAGCAGCTCGACAAAGCAGAAGCAACAAAGCGAGATGGGAGCGGACGACGAAGCACATTTAATCCTACAATGGCGGGTTTGTGGCTTGTAGTTAAGGATCGGGGACGGAGCTAGGAACTGCACATGAAGACCACAATCTCTTGTCCTTACCAGGTGGGCAGGTATCTCTATGCATTTCATTAGAAGGGAGGCTTTCCGAATCGCACCTTGGCCGGGTCTTTCTTAGGCTGAAACCTTTCCTGATATCTGCCAGGAGGTGATCGATGATGCAGCCATCGTTCTGCGGTACAAAGCCTTTCTTGACTGGAAAATATATTTTTTTAAAAAAGGGGGAAGAAAGGTTTAAAACCTGTCACCACATTTTTCACATTTGTAAGAAACTTCCACCAAACTTACTTATTTTTCCATTCTCTCCTTTTTGTCTCTTGGACTCTTCCTCTGCCAGCTGCTTCTTTCTCTTCTCCGCTTTGGCTGCTTGTTCTTTCCTCATTTTGTTTTCCTTAGATCACGAAGACAAAAAACAAAAGTGTCCCTTGCTGCCAAGTACAAGAAGTACGCGACAATTTGTCTTTGTATTAGTTTGGCTGAAACATTAACATCCTCCTGTCATTCCACTGTCTATTGATACACATATTCCAAACAAAACACTCCCCCCACGCACATGTGGAAGCCTCAGCTGTATTTTCAGCAGGGAAACATGACCAACATCAACAGTGTCCTCCCTAACCTTCAGGGCCCTGATGAAAAGCTCCCGGAAAGTCCTGATGGTCCCGAAGAGTTCCTCGAGCGACAGCTTATTAGCATCTTCACACAAATAGGCAGCCAAGTCAAGCCTCTTCTTCTCAATCTCAGCAAGTTTCCCACTTAAAGCTCGACACGCCTCCAGGTTTTCCTGTTAGCAGAGAGCGAGGGAAGCATTTGGGATGTGGTCCAGCTGCTAAAAACAGTATCAAGTTCATTCTTTTTGCTTCTATTTCAAGGAGCTACATGGTTTTGACCCTTTACCTCGAGAACTTTTGCATACTGCTCTTTCACCTCATCCTCAGAGTTGGAGACTTTCTTGGCTGCCTCATTCAGTCGTTTCATTAAGGAGCCAGCTTCTGACTGAACAGAGTCCAAACTGATGCTGAGGACAAAATATAAAAGTTTTTGTTACGTTCCTATTAGGCCCACAGAGAACCAATTAAAAAAACAGGAGAACATGACAAAGTTGTGTGTGAAATATTTTTATACCCTGCTGCTTTTTGACATATTTCTAGATCATCCGGCAGTGCCAACAGCTCTGGGTGGTTCGCCTCTGCTTCCTTTGCAAAATAAGCCACACAGTGGGTAATTAAAGCGGTTCTGTACTGACGGGGAGAAAAACAAAATCACGGCAGCTGTTAGCTAGTTTGTGTACCTCCAGGATGTGATGAAGCAGCGTGATGCGGCTCTTGTTGGCCTTCGTCTCCGTGAGCTTGAGCAGAGAGCTGATCTTGAACCCCTCGGCGTTCCCTGTGTGACTTCCCTGAAAGTAGATCAACAATTAAAAATGAAAGCTGTGTATAAATGGCAGCTTATGTAAAAAAGAAAAACACATGAGAGGTTCTTACATAGTTGAGAAAATTTCCCACGTCAAGGATGAGCCTGCAGAAAGTGGGCACAAGCGTGCTCGTGTGGAGAGCTGAGAGAGTGTTACATGGAGTTAATTTAAGCGCATAAGGAATATGTTGACCCAGATAGCAGTGG
Organism: Craterocephalus stercusmuscarum; assembly: GCA_037177115.1. Taxonomy (NCBI): domain Eukaryota; kingdom Metazoa; phylum Chordata; class Actinopteri; order Atheriniformes; family Atherinidae; genus Craterocephalus; species Craterocephalus stercusmuscarum. The sequence goes on from JBBDHI010000021.1 coordinate 8,237,069, forward strand.
CGACTGCATGGATGCACAACCAGGTGAAGATTTACTTACACTGGCAGGCCTCCTCCACGAGCTTGACTTTAGGTCTGAGCATCTCTAATATTGATGCAGTCTCCTCACACAACAACATGCACTCAATTCTCAGCTGATAACTGTGGGGGGAAAAAAACTAAGTAAACAAGGACAAGTCAAACTGCAGACAGACCAGGACAACCAGGAATGAAGCAGAAACCTACCATGACACGGTGAGGAGGGAGGTGTAGAAGCGGTCAACATTTGCCAGCTTGACTTTTTCTCCTTGGAAAGACTTGAGATTCTCAATCTAGTCCAAAGCAAACACCCAATAAGTTAATCTAAAAACATGTTGGAAATTCACATGAGTGAAGAGACTTGCCGATTTACAAACCTCATGCTTCTCTGGGAGGAGCTTAAGAAGCTGTTTAAGCACCTCTACATCGAACTTTGTCCGGTCTCCGTTCCGGATCATGGCAACAAAATCCTCATTTGTACTGGTAAAAATTAAAACAAACAAACAAAAAAACCCGGTGAAATTGGTACAACACACACAAAGCTATCAAAATATGTGAACTATCTCACCATTTGAACTGCTTTAAAAATATGTTCAAGTTCAAGTTTTTCTTTGGATCGATGAATGTTATCTGTGGAAATAAAAAAAGGGGAAATGGGTACAGTGATCGCCGGGTTTTGTGGATCGGCTGTGTTTGTCCACAGTGCTGACCAAGCGCACCTCTTTAGGCTCTTTCTTGACAGGTGCAGCTGCCTCCTTGTCTTTGGGCTTGGCTACCGGGAGGCAGAACAGCTGCTCGATGCTGCTGTAGTCCGGCTCGTGAGGGGGCGGCTCTTTTTGTACCGAGGCCCACATGGAGGGACCATCTGTGCGCACAGAGGAAGACGGTAACCTGTCACAAGCTCATTTTGCACTTAAATTGTACTACCTGATATTCAATCTCACTGTGGGGCTGAGATGGGTGGAAACTAGTTTAAGTGGTTGATAAAAAGGTACAAACAGTTCCAGCTGTTAAGATTTTGAATAACTTGACCTTTCAAACTCAAAGCCATTTTTGGGAGATATTTTTGGTTTGCCTTTTAAAAATTGAAAAAAAAAAAAAAAGGGAAATTACCAACAATACTTTGTAAAAAAAAAAAGGAGGACAAAATACGGGTACAGAAATAATGCCAAAACAAAACGCCACTAATACACTTTCCTACAGTTGTTTTGTTTGCTATTAACACACGTTTATGCTGTATTTTACCAACTACCCTAAAAAAAACAACTAAGCTCATTTTGGCAGCTATGTGCATCTAAATGATTTTCTTAGCTTTATTCCAGCCATAGAGGAGCAGCCTTTTTAATCTTTTCAGAAAACTTTCTGGTCAGTTGCAAATCTTTGGCTGCTCCTGATCAGACATTACCAATAATTTAAGCTTCCTTGGTCTTAAAGTTGAGTTAAAGAATAATTACTGCGGTTTTGCCCACTTACCAGTCACAGAATTAAGCTTTTGCCAGTTAAACTTTTTCATCTTCAGAGTGGGGCATCGGTTTGCGCTACTGGGCGTGCTGCATCCCAGCGTCTGACTGCTCTCAGCCATGATCCAGCCAGGAGGAGTCAGCAGTGGAAAGGGCATGCCTGGTAAGGGGGGAGGTGGTGGTGGTCCTCCTCCCATCCCTGGCAGTGGCGGAGGTGGGGGAGGCATGCCCGGGCCAGAGAGCAATGGTGGGGGTGGAGGGATTCCAGGCAATGGAGGAGGAGGAGGAGGAGGAGGAGGAGGTGGTGGTGGTGGAACGCCAACTCCTCCAGGTAGTGGAGGAGGAGGAGGAGGAGGAGGCGGCGGGGGAGGAGGCGGAGGAGGAGGAGGAGAGGCACACGGCAGGCTCTGAGGGGATGTAGTGCTGTTATCTGGCTTGTTGTTGCCCTGGTGATCCAGATCAGTCTGCACAGCTTTGTCCACCCTGACTACCTGTCCGTCCACCTCGTGACGACCTTCCCAACTCCTCCTTTTGAAAAACATCAGCCGTTGCATGATCTTCTCACAGGACTCCATCTGAGCTGGAGGACAAACCCCCCCACACACACGCACACACACACATACCTTTATGAACAAAATTTTAAACGGAAGCTTTCAGCGCTCCCTCTATACAAACATGCACTTGTAGCCATTTCCCTGGACAATCACTCCCCTTCAAGCATTTATCCGGCTATTAGCTAGCCATTAGCCGCTTTTAAACTACAAAGTGCAGTAGTGTAGTGCTGACTCACAATCCTGAGCCAGCAGTATGGCTCTGCTGGTGATGGCCTCCAGAGCGAGCCAGATATCTGTGCGACCGGGTCCCAGCTCCAGCATTGTCTGCAGGATGGAGAGCAGCTGGAGAGAAGCTGGAGAGCTGCTCACCTGCACACACACGCAGAAAATAGCTGCAGCATGAGTACACAATCCTCTCCCTACGCTGGTAGATTCAGTCTCCACTTTACTGAAGATGATGATGATGAAGCTATTCCCTCAGCCAGCTCTCACCTTGTTGAAGAGTGCGGTGAAAACCTCGAGGTGATTGCTCATGTCAATTCCCCCGTACACTCGCAGCAGCTCTTCCTCATCCTCAGCCATTGCCTCCTCGAAAGCTTCACATTGAATGATCAAGTCTTCATCCTCCTGCTCCCTGCACACGCAAGCAGAGTACTTTGTGGAACAGTTTTAAAAGCCATCTTCATACAAAGGCAAGCATCTTTACTTAACTGATGTCAGATGTATTTTTTTTTAATTCCTCTAAGAATCAAATGAGTTTACTATAAACTAACTAGGAAACAAAAATCAAGCATGAATGTCAGGGCTCACCTTAACTTTGGCAGAATGTCAAGTAACTGGAGGCCTGTAAAACACAATCAATACAACACTGCTTCAAGTCTCACAACAGTTTTTAGGACAAGTTCATCTTAGACATTTTCTCTTCAAAGTAGCAGGTTAGTTTTGGAGCGCTGGCAGGAAGTCACAGGTGAGCAATCACAGAGGAGGAGTGGCCAATTAGATGGCTGATTGCTTTATGGGATGTTTTCATGAACTTTTCTTTATAAAGCTGCATCTATCACACATCTAGTGCCCTTCAGGGTTAAGGTTGCAGCTTAGTGGTTAACAGTAGTGCTCCATGGAGAAAAAAAAAGTCCTGCGTGTTTGTGTTAGTCCAAGGTTAAGCCAGTCTGTGTGGCTGAACAGATTTCAGTAGTTTTAAACATCTTATGAAATCTAATAATTCATTGCTGTTGAATCAGTGATACAGCAGTTAAGTATTTTTTGTTGTGTTGAAAAGTGCTTGAATACACAATATGGTACATATTTTAGGTTTGCTTATTTCTCTGGCATTTGGTTAAGTAAAAATTAGGACATTGGACCTATTCTTAGCTAAGACCTAGTGACAGAGAGATATGTAACAGAGCTCCTGCTGGTGGCCTGCTTTTACCCTTTGCTTACAATTTACTACAGGGTGACCTTCCCCATTATGGAGCTGCAAAGCGATTTAACTGGTACACAGCAGCCCAAACAGAACACCTACCGATAAACTCCTTTCTCATCCTGTCTCTTTGCCTGAGGTCATCCGGGCCGAAGATGAGAGCGTTGATAACGCTGAGGAGAGTGACCATGTACGGGACGTTATCCGTGGCTTGCAGCTCGTTCATGACCATGCTGAAGCGATACTGCTGCGTCTTCACGCCCTGAAGGGGGAATCAAAAGTTGGTGAGATGGCTGGAGGAAGCGTGTGAATGCAACCCATCACTGGGGGGCGCTTTCATTATATATACGTGGCTGCTTGCCTTGTAGTGATCGAGAGCATCAAGCGCCAGGCGGTGACCGTCTGCAGAGAACACGCTGAGAGCTGCAAGCAGCTCAAACACCTGCTTCTTCACCATGATGTTAGAGGTGTCCAGGGCTGGGGAGATCAGATGCACAGGAGTATGGGTACAAATTGCACACTTCCCATCAGTTTTCCCCCATTTTTGTTTTTTATATCATGTCCTTCTATTTATACTTTTCATTTTGAGTCTAACCCAGAATGTGTGCTTCTAGCTGCCTATGTGGCATTGTGATAAAGAGAACTGTGGCCAGGAAATCCAATATTCACAATATACAGATATGGCTACATTTTTAGCAATGTCCTGAAGGAACCTTTATGATTCATGTCTGCACACAAAGCTGGGAAATTCAGCTCAGGGGAGCGAGTTATAGAAAGCCATTGAAATCATGCGTGCTGTGACCACCTTGCCATCACATTATAGCTATTACATAATATGTGAAATACTTCCAGATCCTTAAACGTGACATATCTATACTTAATGCAGCATGTGAGTATGGCTGCAGGTGTTTTTACGAAAAAAATTATCTTAACAATAGTGAAGCGTTTATTGGTTAAAGCATCTGGGTCTCCCCTCATGCGACACTAAACCAGGACACGAACACATGTTTGTGAAACGGGGCCTTCAGTCAACCTTGCGAGAGCTTCCGGATGTATCCCTCATTCTCGATGATGAAGTGGATCCCCGCTGATGAGTTCATGACTGCGCGGACGCAGCTGACACACGTGAGCTGCAGAAGGGCATCTGCAATGCGTGAGCATCCACGTCCCGAGAGTCGGTCCAGGGCCTCCAGCAGGAGATCCAGCCCGCTTAGCTCCAGGAACTGGACCATCCATGTTTGGTCGCTGCCTTCCAGGCGGCGCTTCAGCCCAGAGTAGTTGACTACGGTGGGAACTTGCAGCAGCCTGATGCACAGCTCTGGATCAGCACTTTCCAGGTTTGCCTCCTGCTGGGTGTCGGAGTCCTGCGAGGACCCCAGGCGACCCCGAACTGCTGCCCACTTTTTCTTCCCATCTGACTTCCCTGACATGTTTAGTCGACCTGCAGAGGAGAGCAGATAAATTCAACTGATTTTGCCAAAAAATGTCAGGAAAACATGATCATTGACTAAAGAATTACGCTTATTTTGGACTGCAAATTGTGTCTGCGAGTGACTGATATCTGACAATTACGTCTAGTGTGTATATACAGCGTAGTCACTGCTATCTGAGAGGAAGCAGGCCAAAATAAAGCTTTATCAAAATGAAAAAGAGAATGGGAAATGACAGCTCTGCAGTCTGTGGGTGAGTAAAAGATATGTCAGCAGTCCAGTCATCGGCAGCTCTTCCAACATTCCAACTTAATCCTGCTTGAAAAGCTGTCTCGTTGAAAGCTCATCAAAATTCTAAACAAAGCCAAACTCAGCTTTGTTAGTCGGACCACATCATTTTTCTGCAACATACACAGGCATGTGTATGTTGGGGTCCCTACTGCAACAATGAATGATTAAAAAAATAAAAGCCCCAAATGTTTTAATAGCATTTTAACCAGAATTAGTGTTTTTTTTCCCCTGTGATTTTGGATAAAGAAAAGAGCAAAAATACAGTCACCCCAAGGGATCTGAGTCCTCATGACTTTTAATATGGTTTCTGGTGTTAAGTATTGTTCAGCCGCTGTTAAAACAAGTTATGTGACGCAAATGCTTTCTAAAAATGTTGATTCCTTAAACCATCTTTCAGCCGGTCAACATCTGTGAGCTCCTCTTAGCAGCTGCTCAATTAACCAGGAAAAGCCTCCAAGAAAATTTGGCAGAGTTGTGAATGTTGGTACAAGTTTTGGCACGTCCAGATTAATGTCGCTCTCGCCTTCTATTGTTTATTAGTTATAAATGACCTTTTATTACCCGACAAGAGATAAAATTCTTTTCCACACTGCTACCACATGTTTGCACATCACACTGCACCTAATAACATGTCTCTGTGGATCTGATCTTATCAAACAGCCTTTTATTCTGTAGCACTGTACTCTCCTGCGCCATGATCCAGGAGGATGTGTGTGTGTGTGTGTGTGTTTATGCTGGGAATTTAGCTACAATGACTAATAATTCTAACTTGATTTGACTTGGTGCTTGTGTGCAGCCACACCCGTGCAGAAATTACTGTCTCTTTTGTAACTTTGTTGCTTTTCACTGGAGAAATGGATGGAAATTCCTCCGAAGTGAACTGAAAACTCTTTAGATGCTTCAATAAAGAATGTGTGCGCTATGGAAGGAAGGATATTACTAAGTCAAATCAGGGAGTGCATGAGTGGAATCTGATCCTACAAGAAAGAATGTAATTCTACTTTGATGTCAAATTTAATCTATTTGAAAAACTGCTCACCTTTTATTCTTTTATGTATTCAGAGCGATTGCTGAACAGTTTTTTCATGCCTCTGCAAATCAATAATTTGCTGTGTAATTTTCATTACTGGGATAAAAACAGAGGGACTCTTTCTTATGAAAGCTAATGCAAACACAAGCAGGAACATACCAACATCTCTGTCACTTACATGAATGTACACATTGATCCCCACAAGTGGCCTTTCATGGTACATTCCCAAAACACAGCAATGCCTCCTTTTTGGTTTTTCTTTTAAAACCAACCTGACTAAACCGCTGCATTTCACTACACAGGCATTCCCACACTCCAATAAATTGGAAGCGTACAAGTTCAAACCAAAAAAGGGAAAATCTTCTCCCAAAAGCCTAAAAATACTTTACATTTTAGATTGTTTTTATATGTTTCAGTTTTAAAACGTGGCCTAGTGTGATGAAAAACTCCACTGGATTCTGCTGTTGATTTCACGCTTGGCATGTGTAACATATACAGATGAGACACCGAATGATGATCGTAAGCAAACACAGTCAAGTGAAGCCTCAGTCTGGAAGGAATTAGGACATATTTACCACCCAGTAAACCCTTTTCCCAGGATTCCTCCTTTTCCTGTATGTTGATATTCGTTGGTTTACACATAAATGCAGATTTCTCTAAAACTTTAGCAGAGAACAGAATTAATGAATAGTTGAAAAAAACAACAAATCTGATTTGAAACGACTTTGTAGAGTCAAGGCTTTTTTTCTTTCACATTTCCTGGCAAGCCATTTGTCAATTCTGACTGCAGCATTTTAGTCCTGCTGCCTGTGCGAGGTGTTACCGTGGCAGCAAGCAGGCAGACCGACAATGGCGTTGCACAAAAAGCCTTCTCAAAAAGCCTTCAAAGAGCTGTGTTCATTAGAGGCGAAATGGATGGAATGCTCCCTGCCCCCGTTCAGTGATCCTTTTAACACCTTCTGATTCAGCACTACATCTTGCCTTCATCATCATTGTGAACATGGAGGGGAAAAAAAAAACTGAAGTTGCAAGTTGACACCCGTGATTTGGAGAATTTTCACAGTTGGTGTTCATTAATATGCACTGAGACTTTTGTTAAATGGATTTTAGTTAAGTCACGAAGACAGTAGGCTACTAGTGAAAAAAATTAACTTCAGCCAGCTGGGAATGGGAAGAATTTAGCAATTTAATGACAGATAGTAATGACAGAAAGTCCGGGCTTTGGGGAGGATTCATTACTCCATAAAACCTGTTGCTACTAATTCCACTTCTTGTGTTATTATGCACACCTCAGCCTTTTCTTCCTCTGTCCCTTCCTTAAAAAGACTTGTTTACAGCCATCCTTCCAATAAGATCATTTCTGATGAGGCTCCAAGCTGTATTTTTACTCCACTTCTCCAGTTTTCCCACAAATTGACTAGAAACTATCTGCGCACAGTGCCCAGTGTCAGCTAAAAGCTTGTTGGGAATTACTTTTCAAGGCTGATTACAAAGAGCTTAAAGATAAAATGTAAAATTATCTAATTGCCAAGTTGTGTGTTTTTTAGAAAAACCACTGTTTCATCCCTTGGATTAGTCTTTTTTTATACTCGAATGATTCATAGGCCAGTGGTAAGTGGCTTAAGAAAAAAAAGCAAATTCTTCTGAAAATAGTCATGTACAAGAACTGGAATGGAGTGAGTGGAAAAAGTAGCAAATACCCAAAGAAAACTTTGAAAGACCTTCAGAAAACCCGCTGAACTGCTGCTCTTTAAAAGATTAGAATATGTTGGGAAATAAAAAGTTGAGGAGCGGTTGAACACTAATACACTTCAAAGAGGATGGCGTGTGTGTGTGTGCAATGCAAGCAGGACACTCCAGCATGGCGTAGGAACTTCTGAAAGGGAAGGAAAGGACTTTCCCAGAACAGGAAACCAGGCATTTGACAAACATGCTGGTGTGACGGCTCAAGTTCCCCTTCTGAAATGTTTCTTTACGAAAGGTGTCGTTTCACTGACCGAATATTGCCAGTGAAGCATTTACATGTAATTTTGCATTTCCCTCAGTTAGATAGAAGCAACTTTCATTTGTCGACCTTGTCTGCCAGAGCTCCCACACGTACCTCTAATAGCTGGCTGATTCACTGCGCACAAGACAAGCCTACTCATCTGTCCTCTGCTTACACCGCCCACACGTCAGCCCACTGCCACTGTACAGCATCCACACTTCTGAACACACAGAAACATCTCCAGTGGTTTATTTCTTCTTAGACATATGCTCGGCTCATTTGCGATCACGTTCTGCATATGTCTGCAAACTTGTGGAGGTAAACTAACAGATTTAGAGCAAAATGATTACATCAAAGTGAGCAGTCACACCATTCTCCAAGCATTTTTTTTATTTACACAATGCATGTCTGGAATAGGAAGATAATAAACGACTGTATTAATATACTTTAAATGGCAAGTTCTGTTTTCCTTGGAATGAATATGAAGAATGAAAGAAGCTCCATTGTGCCTGAGATACCATCTGGTGCTCATTTGAACCCACATCCTAACCTCCTCTCCTCCTCTCTCTGCTGTGGATGGGAGTCACCCACAAGCCTGCTTGGTGCACTCCAAACAAACATTTAGGAGTAAAATATTATGCAACACAGTCTAATATTTTACTTTCTCTCTTTCCTGGTTGTTTCAGGCTATCTTCATCAACGTGCTGGAACATCAGCACATTTACAAAAGCATGTGTGAAAACAAACACTGGCCAAGTACAGACTTAAAGCAACAATCCCCAGCTTAAGAGGATTTTGGCCACTCTTGTGTATTTTTTCCCACCACACTTGCCTTCCTCCTTTTATTCTGTCCAAGGAAATACCCTAGTTTCTCCTTATGCTGCCTCCAAGATGGATCGAAAAGCCAGTGTAATCAGATTGCTGTCACTCCGCCAGTCTGCATCAAGCGCTGGCACATTTTAAGGGACCTGAAATAGCGGCAGTAACAGCGCACCTTGTTACTTTGCGCGGCGATTTTCCCCCTCACATGCCATGAGACAAAACATAACGGGACAATAGACACCAGATTGTGGCAGAAAAAAAAGACACCAGAACAACAAAATAAGGCCAATTACTGTCATTGCGGCACATTTTAAATATTAACAGGCTTCAGCACTATTATATATCAGAGGCTGATTATGATGCCTTACCTGGTTTGAATTTATTTCATAGATGTACACTTGAATAATTGCGTCCTCTTCAAGCTTTCATCTGATGGAGCGGTGTGAAATCATCCACGCAACAGTTTTTCTCCGTCTGACAAAGCATGAGACACGTACCCCTGATTATTTCGGTTCGGTGTGGCAGGACACTCTGGTATGCGGATGGTACCGCTTTCAAACCACATCGGCCCCTCAGCTTTCACTCGCCTGTTCAAAACAGTTGCAGCATTACTGGAGAACAACATCCCGTCACCACTTTTCAGAATAATACGGTAATTCAGTAATAAGGATCCTAATCTAAAATCAATGTGAAATCACAAATACAGCTAAAAAACATAATATAATAAGATACGTAACGCAATAGAGTTGAGTATAAAAACGGAACAAATTTGCTTCAAGAAGTTAACAGTATGCTACGCAGTGATAAATGGCTACTTAATAAAACACTCAGTTTTAGACAGCACAAATGCTATTTTTAATTATGAAATATTAATAAAATGATAGTCAAATCGATAAATAAGTGGGTGTATATGGGCTAAATACTAGATACGTAAGGCTACCTTAGCAAATAACCTACCCGAGCTACTAACCTTTAGGGAGTAGCCTAAAACATTTGCAATAACAGAAATTAAAGTAGCCTTTGCTGATACTGAGTGAGCATTATTACCTCTTGCAATGTCTCTTACTGTTTTACTTTTTTATTGTCTGTTTCATGGGCTTATTTTGAAAGCATAACTTCCGGTCTTGACTTGTCTGCGTTTTTGTAACTTTAATCTGTTTACGAGATGCTGAAGGCAGCCAGTGGTTAAACCCTCCTCCCACACTCCCCATCCCACCAGCTGGACCTGACCCTAGGCTGAAGAGAAATACGACTAGACTTCTCAGATTTTCCTAATTAGACACTCAACAGTGGAAGATGCTGAAAAAGATTAAAGTCTAGACTGAAAGGGGTCTTATCTAATTAATTCTAGTCATCTAGTGGTCTTGAAGACCCCAAAATTGTCTTTTCAGAGGTAGCAAGAATATCTCTTGGCATGGTGTTTAATTCAAGGAATTAAATTATAATAACCTCTCATTTCAGTCCCTGAAAAGTTTTTTAGCTTCAAGGGTTTAGGATGGTCTTCCTTGTATTTAAGGGGGCAACAACACTTGAGGCTTTTTTCCTTCGTGATTGAATACTTTGACAAGAATTTGTGTCACTGCACTGTTTGAAAGCAGTTATCTTTCCATCTGTGACGTGGGGGCTATTTAACTTGCTAGAATGTTCCAGCCCTAGTAAAATTGCAGCAATGTGGTAATTGCATTGTTGTGCTTTGAAGCCCCAGACACAAAACAGGTTCGACAAAAGGTGACCTCTATCCAGGAGAAATCAAAAACAACTTTACAGTAATCCACCAGTATCATGTAAATCAAGCATTTGCATGATACCTGTGTGGCAGGGCAAGATAATGGTCATTCAAGGCTATGTTTAAACAGAAGCTATTGACAGAGATGTTGCCGCATTATAATGAACGAAGCCCTTGCTGAGCTTGTTGAACTAGATCATGGAACACACCAGCTGTAATCAAAGGTAAAGCTTCAATCAGAGGCCGCATTGGTGTCATGTTACTGTGTAGTGTTGGGCAAAAACTTACTCTAGTCTTGCTGCAAGTCCAGTAGTGTCTCACCCTATATCACGATTCAGTAATATTGTGTTTAGATTACGTGTTCCAGACAGTTTCACAGCTCAGATAAAGTAAATTGAATGCAATGGACTGAGAGAAAATCTGTTTGTATACACATACAGAATGATGTCTATATTTCCAGTTTACAACTAATTTATAGTGTTTTTAACCTTTAATTCAACTGTAAGAAATTTAGAAAATGAAGGCCGCTCCCACACATGTTGCAGCCTTTTCCTGATGCTACACCACAGCGGATCCCACCGCTTACAGGAAATGCTGCGACAATAGATTATCTCAGTAGAAAATAATTTTATCATTTAAGCACAGACAGATGCACATCCGGAAAACATAAAACAATCATCCATCTTTTTCTCCTTTAGATACTTTTCTTCTAGACCAGCCATCTATTTGTTTACCGATGTAGAAACATTCCTCTAATGTTCAAGAATGAGAATTTGCTTTTGCTTTCTTTTGATTTCTCAGTGGTGTCTCTGATAGAAGTACAATTCTCCTTGAGATAAACCAAAGAAATGCAGTGGGATTAAAACATTTAAACTCTGGTGTTGAGTTTTCTATTTGTGTTTTAAAATTAGTACAAGGAGTCGGCATGTTTTGTTTAACAAAACCAAGGACTTAAACAAGCTACGCTATTATCTAAATGTAAACAATGGTGGAGTCTGCAGCTGAAATGATAACACAAGAACAAGGCGAGCATTTGTTCTTGTGTTTCTGAGTCGTTTGGATATACACATTCACAGATACACAGGCTACTGCAGCTCCCGACACTACTGGGTGTGAACAAAAGGCTACTGCTTTGTGATATTGTGTGGGAACAACCACTTAACCCTGAATGTGACATAGTAGAGTAGGAAAAGCCAAACACTATTTCCATATTGGGACAGGACGTAGAGATGTCTGAACTTCAGAGACATGGACAAGAGACTACATTTGAAGAATGTGAATATGCTGTTGATAGAAAACTTTCTTATGATTGTAAAGGTTTGTTTTATTAATGAGTTCATATATTTGTCTTTTTTGAGTCATTCACAACCCATGTTAACCTTTATGATTGCCAATTAATTGTTAAGGGGAATAACCCTACCAGCAAGGTTAAGGATGAAGACTAATACATTTCTTTGAGTATTTCCGTGACCAATCAAATTTTGCAAGAGTAAATCTTTGAAGGGTTATGGGAGGGATGTAGCGTTTACACTCTGGCCGCCAGGGAGCGCCAATTAGCCTCTTAAAAGTATATTAAGTTGTTCATACAGCATTTAGTACACTGATGGGTGAATACAGTTAAAATGTTTATATATAGGGACCCATGAAAAGTAAACCTAAAGGTTTTTCCATGGATAGATTTAATTAATTTGCAGTTATCTGCAAACTGAACCTTTTTGTACTACTTGTAGATGACAGAAAAAAGGCAGATTGGCAGCGAAACAAAATAAAATGATCACACAAAGGTGTATAACAACCTAAATGAAATGCAAAATGACAACAAAGAGACACTAAATAACCAGAAAT
>JBBDHI010000021.1:8279475-8292308 GCA_037177115.1 Craterocephalus stercusmuscarum
TGCTGTTGGAAGTCTAGCCATGTGCTGATGTCACATAACTAATCCCCAGCTTGTTTGTATGTGCGTTTGCGTGTGTGCGTGTGTGTATTTTATGACTATTCTATATTTGTGGTGGCCCCTCTTGCTAGGCTTTGTGCAGGGGCCCGCTGTTTGTGTTCTGTGGTTTTCTACTCACCCCGGGCCCCAGCCTCGTAGCACGAAACACACAGACACACACATGGATATACACACATAAACATGCGCATTGTCAGTTATCTCCCCAGAAAAGAAAAGACCTCTCATCTCAAGAGGGAATTCATCACGCTGCCCATCTGTCAATATTCAGATATTTGCTCGTATCCTAAGCCTGCTACAGTCTGCTGAAAAGGCTGGACAACTTCTGATTTTACAGGTTTTTAGGTGTACTTCAGCAAAGTGACCAGTAGAGGGCATGACAGAGTGGGGATATATCTGTCGTGCGTGTGGTGGGGGGGGGGCATTTCCTCTGTTGCTTCTATGCTTACTTGTGTTTTTTTTAATGTGAAGAAGCAATAGTTGTTTATTTACATAATGGTGTTCGCGTGATATTTCATAGTTGCGTGTCAGACGAGGGCTTGAGCTCACATTATTGGAATGATAATAGCAGGCTTCCTCAATTCAGGGGTGGTGGGGGCAACTTCCCTTCGCAGACCCTCTCCTCTATTCTTCCCCCGACGTTTTGCCCTCTTTCAGCACAGATAGTGGAATCCCTATGATGCTTTCCAGATGCCTCGGCTGCACAAGTACATTGACAAAAAACAACCTATTTTTTAATCTTTTTTTTTTTTTCTTTACTGTTCTCATTCACTCTCTCCCAGACCTTCATGCACACACTCTGCCTCTCCTGCAGCTCACTGGCTTGCTAAAAAGACACCTTCTTGGCTAATAGAACTTAATGGATTCGAGCTTCTCCTGCTGTGCGTTCAGCATGTACACATGGCCATCCTTTCCCTTCAAAATTGGATGCGAGCGCATGTGTGTGTCTAATGCATGCCTTCATACAGGGTTTCATTGGAGTCCCTCTTCCTACGTCTGGGTGTTTATGGTGGGCTGTGTGTGGCATTTGTCATCGTATATGTCACGGACTATGTGTACAAAGCATCTAGCCTGTGTTCCACCCTCCTTGATTAGCCATTGGCTGCCCTTTCTCATTCAGCCCATGGTCAGAGAATCCATTGCCATCGTCATCCATGCCATAACCCTTCACAGGAATGACATATACGTAGTGATAGGCCGGGCATCTGCCAGCCCCCAGTTCAAGCCCATATAATGGGATTTAATGATCTCAGGCAATGGAATTACCCTGTCACATTTTCTCTGTGGGCTGCTGCCTCATGCATGTTCACCCTCTCATCATGCTAATGGTAACTAGAATGAGAGCATCTGTCCAAATTTCCCTCTTCCCTGCACCAACTGCGCTGGTTGTGAAAACAAACAGACTATGGAAGTTGACCACAGTCCTTCTGCTTTGTCTGCTCTGAGTCTCTTGTGGTATTTTCATCAGTAATGCTCGGCTTTTCTTTGACTCTTCAAGTGTAGTGGCTCAGTAGACATAATGTATAGATGTTGGTTGAAGGGCTTCTGTTCTTGCTTTTGCACCTGAAAATCAGATTATTCTTCAGGAGTGCACCGGAAACCTTAAAAAGATTTATGAAGAGATTTGTCAAATCTGATGTCACTCTTCATGATGTTTTCATGAGACAAGACATGGGTAGATCTGTTTGGGTTAAGATATGGCACTTTAAAAAAAAGAAAAACAGAAATCCTGCAGTACACACTTCTCGAGTCACTTTTGGTCATTTTTGAGTGACATTGTAATGAACAAAGAATACAAGGTATAATGGGCCGGGTCAGATTCAGGGGAAAAAAATGGTAAAGAATATCTCCACTTCATTGATTTTGTACATCAGTTAACTTGATTTTCAGATTCTAATGTCTTAATGTGTCTGGGATGTTACCATGCACAGGATGGGACGCCCTTGGATTAGGCTTGATTTTCCACTTTCTGCAGATGAGCCTTCTTTGTGGAGCTGTAGAGATCGGTGGGTATCAACCCACTGGACACTTGTTGCAGTCCTTTATGTTCCTAAAGAGTCTGCATGGTGTGTCATGCTGGTGTAGCCATAGCCAAAAAGGGGTACCACTTCTCTGAAAGTGCCTTGTTGGTAAAAATATTCTATGTGTTAATTTGTTAATCCTGCATCACCAGGAAGGTCTGCATCCTAAGTCATTGCATGTTTCTTTTTCCTTCAGGGTTCCCTGACAAATGAGCGCGACTATGAGAGTGTGGTGATGATGAGGATGAGGCAGGCTGCCGAGCGTCAGAGACTCATTGAACAAATGCAGAAAGAGGACGAAGAGGAAGCTGGCGTGTCGTAGCACCACAAGATCCAGCTGAGCAGCGTCACATGACTCACAGACAAACGTGTTCAGGCTTTAGTTTAATAAAGCCACTTGTGTGTTTTTTTACTTTAAAAAATGGAATATGTTGTGCAGAAAAATAAAACATTTTTAAAAAAAACAACTCTGTTTTAATTAATGTGTTATGCATGTTCTTTTTTATTCCATTTATCATCTAAACAGAATATAGTGCATCCTGAAGATCATTTGAAATTACAGAAATGTTGATATCAAACTGACGAACCTCTTGCTATTGTTACCTATTTAATGCATCACTGAAATCTAATAAAGTATTACCAGGCGTTTTGTCATGTAAAGCATTAGACTTTTGTTTTAAGAGCCATAGGAGTCTGGCTGTGCAACATTTCATGTTATAAAGAAAGTACAATTATGTAATTTTCATCAATAGCCCGTTATCTTGCTAAATGTGACAAGTCATTGCCTTTATACTCTAACCAATTAGGCTGTAATGTCAAGGCATTTCTTTCTGTTGCCTGCACACTCCATCAGAAGCTGTGAAATGAGAAAGTAATCCAAACCACAAACTCTGTGATGTGACTGCCTGCAAATCATTTCTGGCCCATGTTAAAGCAGAAATCAGGCTGTGATGGGAAGACTAGGTAAGCTTTTGTGGAATCTTTGTGGGCCTGTGTGATGAAAACTGAACTACTCTGGAGAGCCTTCATTATAGTTCTGGCAGTTAGAATGATTGTTCCCTGGGCTTTGTGTACAATATATCTAAGGCTCTACTTTGGGCTCAGGAGACCCTGTTAACTGCGCAATTTAAAAGCTATACAGTGCTATTCACTGAGCTCTGAACTTTTGTTCTGTTAGATGTGTTGCTTGAATATTAGCGTGTAATCTGCCAACCATTTATTTTACGGCTCTGCTTTTCAAATGTTCTGAGCTTGCTGTCGATTTGGTATACATCCATTTTCTTCTTTGCATTTTAGGCCTGCAACTCATACTGCAAAGTTAGGACAGTAATGCTTTTCTAACTTTGTGTTGTTGCACTTTCCTCTAACAATACTTGGGATTCCAAGTCATGGAGAGTTCAGCTTATTTTTTCATAGTCTTCTTGCAAACACATCTTAAGTTTTGCATCATTAGCGAGTCATTGTTGATATTTTTAATTGCAAAAATTCTCCTCACATTGTCTGATAGGTTAGGAGTACCGTACTGACCTGTTCCTTTCTTCCCCTCCATGTCTTTTTAATGTATACAAAAAGTGCTTTTGTATTGTTGAGAAATGCACAGACAAGA
Organism: Craterocephalus stercusmuscarum; assembly: GCA_037177115.1. NCBI lineage: Eukaryota > Metazoa > Chordata > Actinopteri > Atheriniformes > Atherinidae > Craterocephalus > Craterocephalus stercusmuscarum. Next base: position 8,283,157 of record JBBDHI010000021.1, read on the forward strand.
TATCTTCTTGAAAGCAGTTTACAACTAAATATTTGTTACTTTGAATATGTGGTTGCAGCGTCCATTTCTTCCAAGAAGAATCTGGAAAACCTTTTTTATTTTCATTACCTGTAACACTAGTTTCATATGAGGGACATAAATCTTATTTGTCCAACTTTTGCTTCCCTTGGTCTTTAAACAATGTTATATCCAAATTGCTGCCAATTTCTTCTTGTTTTCACACAGTTCACGGGACTTTCTCAAACATTGACACCCGGATATCTTCTTTACATCTTTGCTACAAGATTCAGTGCCTGATAGATGCTTTTGTTTTCTTAAAACCTCCTTATTATCATTAAATTGCCATGGAAACCGCTGCTTTTGGGTCTCATGCACTATAATAACGTATTTTGTATCACAACTTAAACTGATTTTTGGGTTGTAATTTTATTCTACCAAATTGGATGGGGAAAGCAAAAAAAAAAGCTTTTGGAAACATCAAAAGTAATTGCTCACTAAGAAATACATTTTATTCTAATCAACAACTAAACTAGAAATTCAAATGACAAAAAAAGCTGCTGTGACTTTTTATCATTGTAAAGTTAAAGTGCAAACATATTTTGACAAAGACAGTAAAGATAAAAACAGATAAAGATAAAACCTTTTATAAAACTGCACCTGGCTGTAACAATAAACTCACAAACTGCTTTCATTAATATTCTCATCTGACTTTTAGCAAAATCAAATTTTTTGTTTGCAAAACATAAGGATTGTTTAGATGCCTGTCATTTCTGAGCACATGCAGATTACTGTGTTTCACCAAGCAGCACATGGACCTCTAGTTTCCCAAATGTTATCAGAGGAGATGAAGCCAAGATTTAGCAGAAGTGCACGTGCTTTTTAAGCTCCATGTTCCCATTCCTGCACTTTCACTCCACCCTTGCTTTTTGTCGGACTGTCACAAGACATGGACCAGTTTAAATTGAAGAACATACTTTGAAATGTGTCTTATTCCATGATATTGACCTCAGCCTATTATGCTTTGCTTTCAAAGTCATTTCCCAGTAATCTTATGTAACACATTCTGCAAACTCTACATTGCTTATTTATGCTCTGTGAAGTGACATGCTACCGTTCTTTGACCCACATGAAATCAGAACCTACAGGGCCAGACTGCTGCAGGTTTTATAACGAGGTCTTCTGCCCATGGAACATTGTTTCTCCAATAAGTCTGTTTTTCCCATCATTATGGTATATGGCGTGCCTGTATTTACAGGCCAGTGTGGCTGCACTTTCTCCTGTCATTGTTTTATTTAGGAGCCATATGGAAGCTTTGCAACATCCAGTCTATTCAACCATCCCCCTGCCACTCCTGCACTGACTCTCCATGGTTCTGTTACACAATGTCCAGCTGTGGAGTGGAACAGAGTGGTGTGGTGGGAGACATCTGCTCCTCTCCTCCTGCAAAATCCCCTCATCACATGGTTTTGTTTATGCGTATCCTTTTCCAATATCGTAGCAATGCGAAAAAGAAAAAAAAAAAACCAGAAACACACAAACTTTGTCCAAATGACAACAGAGGAAACACAATTACAGGAAACACATTCACCACCAGCCCAGCCCCAAGCCCACAGTGGCTTGTGCTGCATGCGAACCGGCTTGGGAGGATGAGCCTGTTGTCACATAATTCACAGCAGAGCATCCGATCCTTCATTTTAAAAGTTGAAGCAGTGGAGTTGGTGTATGCAAACTATCTTGATCTCTGTGGTCACAGAACTGCGAAGCACCAGCTCCGTTTGATCTGTAGTGTGGAGGTGGAAGCTAAGTCATGTGTGAGGCAGCAGGTCTGGTAAGAGTTTGGCTGTGAGCTGGTTGGCAGGGTTTCTGGGTTGTGGGTTAGTGATCTGGGCTGGCCTTAGACATGCGCTGGCAGACCTAAGGCTGTAGTGCAACCACCCAGCGTTTTTTGGCTCTTAAAGGCAAAATCCTGCTCTCCGTCTGTCAGAGATGCTTGTGCTTCTTCTTGAAACATGCAGCATCCTTGTAGCATGCCACGGAGCTGCAAAGAGCCAGAAAAGTGTTGATCAAGACGGATATTTTAGTGTCAATTGAACAGATTTTCCACTAATGTTATCAATATCGGTTTGACATTTTTAATCTTTAAGCAATAACACAAATAATCCACATCTTACATACATTAATTAATCATACAGATATAAAGCATCTTTACACGATACTGGAAGTACAAACCTAACTGAAAGGCAGAAACTAGTAAACTACTACTCCCCCTTATATGTACAATCAATACCAAAAAATATCTCTAGAAAGTTGTTTTATTATCTTGATATCGGTGATCAAGGTAATCTGAAAACTTTTGTAAGGTATATTGTAAACTATAAAAGACTTTCAAAGTCAAAGAACCGAATCTGTGGCTGTAAACAGGACACAAAAAGGGCATGTAAAATAAAGCTCTCCAGCACAACCCAGCCATCCCTTTTAAAAAGATAAAGGCTTTTAGAAGATTTTTTTAAACGGCTGCTTCATAATCAGTCACTCCGGCTCTTTGTGTAGACACCACACCAGTGTCTGTCCCACACCCGTCATCGTCAGCACGCGGAAGCCGATCTTCTCCAGCTTGTCCAGAACCAGGCGAGGGGGGTCTTCCACATGGTATTCAGAACTATGATACAAGAATAAACAGAAGTGATTCTGCTTTCCACAGATGTGGGGTTTCTCTGTCTTTCAGTGCTTGGAAACTATAATGGTGCAAATTGTTCTGGTGCTCGTTCACTTCCTTCCACACCTTGGTTCATTTCCCAGCAGCATTTGAATCAGATTGCCAGTGACAACACTTCTCTGATCTGTATTCCATCACCTTGGTTATTCTAAACCTGCAAAGCAGAAGCCTTCCTCCGTGCAACTTGACCTCAGCTCTGTCATCAATGCTGTATGTACAACTGCAAAAATATAATGTTAAATAAAACAATATTTCAAACAACCTCAGCTGGGTAATATGTGCCTGTAAACGCATATTTATGCCACGCCTGCCTGATTCTGCACATGTGTAACAGCACAATTACAGCTCACTCTTCAATGTTGTGCAATATAGTCGAGACAGCCTTGCAAAGCTAATTAAATCGGCATGATTTACTTATTAATTCCAGTTTTCCAAGTTTACCCAAACTTCAATGACTGCCTCCTCCCATCTTCAGAATACTCACAAATTGTTTCCCAGCACAGTGATTTTTCTGGCTCCCAGGTAGTTCATGACAGTTGGGTCAGAAAATTCATCTCCAACATTTGTTGGGCCATTTTCCTGAAATGCAAGAGTGAAGTTATATTACATTATATAAGTATTTAATAGTTAGCTTTAGATTAGAGTAAATAATTGGTTAAAACAACGGACACTGCAGCCCGGCCTGCAGACCGCAGGCTACACCTGCAGCCTACTGGCAGGTGCCATAATCTCTAATATCTGGATGCGCTATAAAGAGATTATCCAATGCTCAGAGGCTATAGAATTAGGTTGCTAGAGTCCAGTAGACAACAAGTCGAACATGCGCGTGGAGAGAGGCTGAGAGCGGGCAACATGTGGTTTTGATTAAGAGCACAGTGGCAAAAATAATGGTGGTGGGGGGAGTACCTCTATTTGTAACCTCTACGTCTTCAGAATTTCACAGGCCGTTGAATAAGTATAATTTCCAACTTGCAACTTTGATTATTATTATACTCTGTGTTGCGCAGCCAAATAAATAAACAATGTGTAACTCGCGCGCCCTCCCCCAAAGCATGCCACGGAATACACACCAGCCGGATCTGTGTACTGATGAGCATGTAAGGCATTCCTACTTCCTGGCTTCGGTCCTTTTCTTCTCCCCTGGGAAAGAATGAAGAGGTGTCCTCACAGACGCGACAGAAGTCCGCAACTTGCGCTCCTTCTGTCAGCTCTTTGCGGAACGCGGAAACACCCACCGCGGCAGACCAATCACATCTCCGCTCCCCAGCATCTGTCAGCGGTGCTGTCTGCTCGGGGCTGAGTCTTGCTCAACATCACCACGAGTTTATTGACATCAAAACTATTGGCCAATGTGCGTGTGCCAGAGGAAATTGATTTTTCTTCTGATGATGGCAGTTTATCATTCTGTTTAATTAAGCAGAGCATCGCTACTCCCTCATTTCAAAAGTCAACAGTGGAACCTCTATTCTGTAGCTCGGAAATAATGAATGCTTAGAAATTGAATCTGCTTTGTTAAGCAAATCAGGCAACACACAAGTCTGCGCCATCCCGTAATACCCAATTTTATAATTTATTTTCCCCTTTACTTCAGGGCACATTGTTATGCAAAAAAGGATAAAAAAAGAGAAAACAAGCCAAAAAATGTTTTAGAGACTTTACATTTAGTTCTTCTTTCTGCAGAGATAGGCCTACAGTCCGCTTATTACATTTGCTATATGTATATATACATGTACGTATTTCCTACCCTCTCTGGAACTCTGCTTCCCAGAGATTTATGAATATCCTCCTCAGAGCAGTAATAATAATTTTGAATAATTCTGTCGACTTAGAGGGAAATGAAAGACGTAGACCAAAGGAAAGCAACAATGGCAGGGAGGCTGATAACAATCAGTAATATGAACATAATGTCCCACGATACAAGAGGAGCCCGATGGACATTTGGTTGCTCAGTAAAGGCATAAGGCTGATCACTGAATAATATTGGGATAGTACACAGACATGAATCCAGGCAAACCAAGGCTCATTTAGAAATGCCCTCTCCTGCAACCAATTACGAAGATGTAATCCTTACCAAAGTAGTTCACCAAGAAATGAAATATTTTTCTGAGATTTTATCATATTATGCAGGCACTGTGAGCTGTGATCCAGTGGGAATGCTTTTGAACGTCAAATGGGTCTGTCATGGCAATTACGTCCAGGATCTTAAATTATCCAGAGCTTGTAATGGTAAGCCACTTAAGTCAGTGGTCAAAGGTGTTTGGAGAGTATTTCTGAGAGGCTTTCCAGCTGTTTTGTTTGTGTTACTCATCTTAGCACAATTTCTCACATTGATTGAACACTGAAAAAAGAAGGAAAAGAAATCCAAAGCAAAAAAGGGCCTTAGAGAATTATTAGAACCCCCAAAGACCATATTTAGACTAGATTCAAAAATAGACTATACAGTCTAAATAATGGTACAATGATAATAAGGATACCTTCAAAGTTATTGCATCGTGAGGATTTTCCAGGAAGGAATCAAATTCATGAATACCAACAGACTGGAAGTCAAATCAGCCAGGTTTATTGTAAAAGCAGGGACTGAATCCAGTTAATTAGGCAGAGACGCAAACTGGTGAAGGCAGATCATAGCAAGAGTAAAAAAAACTATCAGCTAACAGTTCCAACAATGAAAAACAACAACTGGGGCATGAGCTGGGGGTCACAGAAATCAGTCTGAGGAATAAAGAGGAGAAAGCAGTCACAAAGGAATGCATAGTCCAGTAGAAGGCAAATGAAACCTGTATAGGAGATGACCATGATTGTGAACAGGTGTGTGTGCAAACATAACAAAGACTAAACGTAAACTGAGTCCTGAGAATGGATGAGAATTATGACATGAGCAAATGCAAAATATTTTTCAGAATTGGTAATTACTGCCATAAACTGATATTCAGTTTCATGATTTTTTAAAGCAGTAGCAGAAACATCTTCAACCTGAGATGGTTGATTCTGACACAGCTCCATTATTATGAAACCTTGTTGTGAAGGCAGATTTCAGCTGTTTCATAAGCTTTTCATGGGCTGAGTTGTTGTTGCTAGGCAATTTAAAGGTACAATTTGTATAAATACCTGACAGATAAAGAGATAAATGATTAACAGAGATAAAGATGGACATAGAAATGACTTAAAATGCTAAGCACAGCTGTGAATGGACGGTGGCCATCAGTGGCCAAAATGATTCCAGACATAAACATGTTTTCATCTGCAAGTGGATCCAGTGGCCACAGATGCAGCGATAACTGCACTGCAGGTAACTATTTCAAGATTGGGGACGTATGTATTTTCTTCTTCTACATCCATTTTACAGAATCACTTTCCCCAAACGGCGCCATTCTTTATTGTTGCTTGAGTGTTCATTTTCTTGGCATTTTATCATGGCACTCCCTAACAGCAGTAAAGGGTATTTGCACCTGTTTGTGAGCATATCAATCATTTCTTTTGAATGTTGTGTTCTTCTTTGGCCTTTTACCCTGCATGGCTCTGTGTGCAGCATGTGGTGCAGACTGGAAGCACCACCTCACATTGCTCCCGGTCTGCCTGATGCTGTCCATATTTTTTTCCACAATCCTCACCAACCCTCACAAATGTCTGCCAATAATTCACTCCTGGACTGTGGTACAGAATTAAATACATAAACATTGTCACATTTCTTTCCCCTTTGGAAAACTACCTGCTGTTGACTGACAAATTTGTTTCCACATTTTGCCGTGTGTCAGAGGAATCTGGATCATTTGATTGCATGAAGAAAGAGAAGCAGATCTTTCTGTGGAATGCTTCTTTTTTACACGATTTATCTTTCCCTGTTACCTTGTGATCCTCAGCTGGGAAAAAAAGGAAAAGGAAAGAAAACACATCAGCGCAGCAGGGTTGTCGATGAGGCCTCCAAAACAAACCGGAGACCACCCTCCTGTCAAAAAGAACGCTCTGTCCAAACATATTCTGACCTGAGCCATGTGCTCCTGCCGTGTCTTCCTGTTTGGGCTCATCTGCTGCTGGTTATTAGAGACGGAGGTAAGTTCTTCTGTGACCTGTGGTGACAGTGGAGCGTATCCCTGGTGGGTTCACAGGAAACATTTGATCCTCTGATAAAGACTTTGCCTTCACCCTCTCAGCTAAAGTATGACTGCAAGAACATTTCCTTCAGTATCTAAAAATATCTCTTCTAAGTATTAGATGTATCACCAGGAGAAAAAAAGAACACCTCAATTTATGCAAGCTTTCCCTCCTTTACAAATTACATTATGCGCTTTAAACTGAGAAAGAACCACAGTGATAGTTTATCTGCTTTTTGTGTGCTGGCTTTAGTGTTAAAATGAATACCAACGGAAAACTGCAGGGCGCTTTTGCACATTTTTGGGGTGATACTACCCACACATTTAGCTGTGTGGCGCAATCCTTATGTTATTATTAAAGGAGTAAAATAATCAACTAAACACAAATCTCATTACATTTTATGTTTAGTTTATAAATCATGATCCATGATCAAACATATATTTTATATTAAAACTATATGCACTGGTTTATTATATCTTTTGCAAGCCAAACCACAACTCAAGTATGAGGAGGTTAACAGAAAAAAGTGAAAAAAAGAACACAACAAAAACACTCTGTATCCTGTTCTTGGCAACCAATTTAATGTGTCATTTACAACAATAAAGCTAAATCTTTGAAAATAAACTTTATGTCTTGTAAAGTCTAATTCTTGGCGTGTCAGACATCCCAAACACATCTATGATGAACGTGTTTGATGGATTTACTTGCTGTGAATGTGTGTGGGTGAAGACCTGCAGAGGTTGCTCTGCTGAAGCAATCGCTTTAAATCACCGAGTAGGAGCTGAATAGGAATGAACTGTACAGCAGGATGTGTGCTTCTGCGTGTGTGTATGTAACGATTGTGTGTTTCCAACGTAATGCCGAGCAATTTAAACCGTGGGAGAGCAGAGACAACGGACAGCTTTCTGATAGATTTAGGATTAGGGTTACAAAGGCTATTGGTTTAGGTGGGATTAATTGTGATGAATCGCTGTAGCTTCTTATTTCTGCTTCAGACTTTTATCCTTGTGAATTTTACTTTTGTCTGGCTGTGCAGTCTGGTGCCCCACTGAGGAGCCTCATGCAAGCTGATCTGCGGGGAGACACATTGCTGACCTTTTTCCTTCTTTTTAAATGACACCATGTAGATTCCATAAAGCATCTCCACAATACAGAGAGGCAACCTAACTGTCTTAGCAAGGTACTTTTTTCACCTTACTTAACCCTAATCCCATCCTCGCCTTCTCCGTTGACGTACGACGCTCACAGATTGATGGTCAAAGAATTATACAACATATTGTAGTGGTGTGTAACGCCATGAAACATTCGACGAGCTGTCACCAGGTTAGCATTTTGTTGAAAAACACCAGGATGTGGTTTCAGTGGTTCTGCATTCTGGAAAGGAGGTTTGTTTGGGGAGATTTTTCTCTCAGTGATTAAGAATAATACCATCAGATATTTGGAGTGACATTTTCTTACACACTGCATTTTTTCTCTCGTCACCTCAGTTTAGACTTTGATTTTGTGCATGGTGAATATTCCCTTTTGGGATACCACAAGGGGGACTGATTGGAGTATTAGTAACGGGAAACAACATGACATGAAATAAACAGAGGAGTGGAGGAAACGTTAGGCATGTAACAGCTATGGATCTTGGCTAACTTGTCTGCATGTCCTCTTCCTTTCCATGCGGCATTCTGTGAATTTGACCACAGTTATTAGCATTTAGTGAAATTGCTTCTTAGCTAAACTGATTTTGGTTACGAGAGTTATTTTCTTTTTTTTTAAAGTATGAATCATATTGACCAGAGTAATATCTCAATTCATCCACAAGGTCCCAGGAACAGCTGTGTGAGATGAAAAGGCTTTGGGAGTTATTAAAAAAGAGGGCCTATGAACTATGAAATAGAAAATCAGTTGCATCCACGCACCATTTACCTCTAGATGATTCTTTGTGACATTTTACAGCCTCATTTCTGCAGCATATCTATCCTCAGCCTAAAGTTTTTTCTTACTTGCAACAAACAGGTAAAACTGTTTATTAAAGTTTAGAGAAGTTATTAACTGAAATACGGCTGGGTGTGGAGCTGCACACTGAAATATGACTTTGTCTTAGCTGTTTAAGTCAGTTATGTAATGAATGCAGTTTGAGTTAAACACACAGAAATTGCACTTTGATGAGAATATTCACATTCAGACTTGAAGAATCTTTAGTTACAGCTCTCTGTTATCAGGGGATCTATTTTCATTGGGTAAATTAAAAAATTTAATGATCCTTTTAAATACTTTGTGCAGAATACTTTGCCAGCAAAGACTGCTTGATGTCTGGAACCCAATGACCCATCATCAAAGGTAGATTTCTTTC
>JBBDHI010000021.1:8306366-8321220 GCA_037177115.1 Craterocephalus stercusmuscarum
TTTTTTATTAAATGGTTTCAATATTATTTGGAACCACAGTCCAACAGCTCAAATTTCTGATGCAGGCAACCTTTCTATTATCACAGATGAAGGGCCATTACTCTTTCCTCGTCCATGAAGCACACAATGAATTATGACAATTACGCAAGACGATTCAGCCTGACTCGTGTTCGTTCTTTGTTGCTCTTTGATTCTTAGCAATGATTGAAGATTATCCAGACTGCATGAAGCCAAGGCCACTGTTTTACATCACAGGCTCAGAATCTGGCACCGAATCAGGCTGCTCTGTTTGATGTTAACTATTTATTGTCTGCTGTACTTGATTTAGCCAAAAACAACCTAAATCATATCCAAAACCTCTGGAGTGAATTGACAATAATTTCTTCATTGGCCAAACTTCAACTGCAAGATTTCTGGGCCTGTGTAGGTGTCAACATCATGACTTTGTGCTTTGTCTTTCAGGAGTCCAGAAAAAGTTACAGAGCATTAATTTTTTGGATAGTCAGGTCAACGCATTAACAAATTTGCTGATAAAAAATAACTGGTGCAAAAAACAAATTGTTTAACGTAGACACTTTTCTTTTGAAATATGTTGGAACTGGTAATAATGATGCATGTTAAACAGAGAACATTAGAATTCAGGTTGCACTGTCATGCCCTTTCTCTTTCTATTTGGACAATCTATGGTATAAGTTGGTCCAACTGTCAGAGTAAAATGTTGCTATTTTACAAAATTGTGAGAAAGCCTTCAGTCATCCTTCGTTCTTCTATATTTTGCTTCCAAGGAGTCAGACTTTCTTGTAAGTATTATTGAATAATAGGTCAGTTCTCCTGGATTTATGAAGGTCTTTCAAAAGTTTTCTTGGAACATTGGCTGTCTTTACCACACATTTTCAGTCCAGTCTTTGACACTAATAAATAGATGTTTTCATATTTCCTTTGCAGAGCCTCCTATAAGTGACCATTAAGTATTTAGCAAAGACACCTAAACCAAAAGGTGAACCAGTGTTCCGACACGTGACAGACACTAAGGAAAGAATCATTTTTAGATTTTATCTTGAGGCCAATTGTAAGGAATCAGTTTGTTTCCATTTCTTTTGCAGCACAACATTTTTTTAGTTGAAAATGTAAAGAAACTGGACAAGCATAGGACTAAAGAAGAACTGGAAGGTCCTAAAAACAATCTGCAGCAGATGAAAAGAAAAAGTCCATCCAATGTTTCCTGTATAGGCTCACCAGAAATGGTTTCCAAGGAAAGGGGGGCAGTTAAGAAGCGATTTTTAAGGAAAGGAAGCAGGGAAAAAGGCTGAAGTATGCCAAATTACACAAGAAGTGGAGTGAAATTCAGTGGGATGGGCCTTGATGGATTTCCACAAAGCCAAAACCTCTACATTATTAACGCATTGTGGCACCATTTTGGTCAAGTATTGGTTGTCAGGCTTATTAGAATGATACAGAATCTGTTTTTCCTTGTTTATTTTATTTCTAATTATGTTTGCATGCATTGCAATGAATCACTGCACATGTCTCCCATAATGTAAGGAAATTAGGAGTCGCTCCAGATGTTTGATCTTTACTGAATATTTAGGAGAAACAACAATATGTCATCTCAGAGTTACTCCCACATCCACGCATGGTGATTTGTCAGCAACACGCATGATGTTGTATGATGACCCAAACCACTGTTTACGTCTTCAAGTATTTCAGATAACAAGATCCTAGCCTTTTTGTTTTTTTCTGTCTCACTTTGGCTTGAGTGTGAGAAAATGATCTATGAAAACAGCTTTAATTCTTTTTTTCCAATATTGTTTCCTCCTAGTCTTATCTGCTGTGTATGAAAATATTCATTTGTCACACTCTTTTCTGTTTGAACAAGCTTCAAGTATTTCACCTCAGGTTCCCTTCCCTCTTCTGCATGCGATATCGCTGCGCCAAGCATTTCCAATGTTCTCATGTTACTTGAGAAAATACACAGAGTAGTAATCTGATTTATTTCCCCCCTTTTTAAAACAAATCAGATATCCAATTCTCAGAGACACATCAGTTTGCTTCCTGAACAAGATCCCAGTCTGGGTTGCTAAGTGGTGCCAGTGGTTTGTTATCCACGAAGCATATTCCACTATCTCACTCGCTGCTAATTATTGTTGGCCTCTTGTAGGTGCTGGATCTGCAGGAAAGTGCCTGATACTTCTGTTTGAAGGTCCACCAGACTGGATTTATCTGGAGATAAATTACATCATGCACTATTTGTGGAAGATATTTGCTTTTGAGGTTTGGTGAATACAAGAGTCTTTATCTTGGACTCAGTGAAATCTTGCTAAACATGGTCGTACTTGATAGAAAATTAGAAATTACAGTTTAGAAGCCGAAGAATGTGAATGGGGAAGATGTGATCCATTAAGTTTTGTAAATGTTTGCCTTATGCACCATACCTCCTCATTTCAGGCCACACATCCTCCACGCCCTCTTTTTTTTATTCCAGCTTCACATCACTGTGCCCCCTTCACTGGAAGCCAGGGAAACTGTTTAACATGAATCCTAAGTGACTGGGTTGCTCAGTTTCCATCCAAAAAAACCAAAACAAACAAAAGCATAAACCTGACAACTCAGTCAATGAGAGGGATTCTTTCAAACCAGGACGTGAACTCCCATCCATTAATAAAAACCAGCCACATGCTCATACTGTCCACTGCACATCATTTCCTCTGGCATCTCTTTGAAATAATTGTTTGTTATATGGAAAGAAATGTGTGTTATTTCATGTTAAAGATCCTCTCCTTGCCACTGTTCCAAAACACAACTCCAGCAAAAAAAAAAAACAGCAAACACAAGCAGCCCCACCCTGCAATGATGAGTTGAGTAATTGTTTATTGAAACGAGTCATTTCACATGTCTTTGTGATGGTTGTGTGAGGTTGCATGTCAAGTGAAAGGTCACTTACTGTTGGACGATGCCAGTGATGTGTTTGAAAAATACAGAGGCAGGGATACTTAACTTGAGGGTGGCACGACTTGATTATGATTTCAACTGGAACCCAGTTATACGTCCTGCAAAGTCTTTATGACTATGACATAATTCCACATGGGGGTTTCAGAAGTAACGAAACACTTTCTGAGTAAACGTCAAATAAAAACTCTGGGAAAAGTTATCTCGAATCAAAGCTCAAAATGCAGTTTTCTGTTTTGAGGATAGACTTTGGTTCATAATATCTGAATTTAGGTTGAGACCTGCTTTCAAAGAATGAGCGCTTGTTTAAAAAGGGAAGGAATATTCAAGTGGATGGCACCCAGAGAGCTTCAATAAACTTTTTTTGTGGAAATTAATACTTGAGGCTGTTTGGTGCAAAAATATCACAACCTTGCTGAAGAAAAATGACACTGCATGAATCTCTTTTTATGAAATATGTTTATAGGGATACTTAAATTAATAATAGCCTGTTTACAGATCTTTTAAGTCAGTATGAATAGTTTAGTGTTCAGGGAAACATTTTAGGGGGAAGACTCCTCTTTTAAGATCTTTTGGAGCCAAAACTGACACACTATGTCCACTGTGTGTGTAAGCAAGTAATAGCACTGCACAAAAGTGAGATTTTCTGGAGAGCTGCATTTGTCTGCTTCTGAGAAATCTTACCTCACTGTATGTCACCTCCAAAAAAGCTAGCAGAGGAGCGGAGATTTTGGACAGGAGGGTGTACCAGAGGAGGTTTTGTAGGAGGTGATTCTGGCTGCGTGTAAGCCTACGTGCAGAATGTGAATAACCTCAGAGCTGAGAAACTGTCGGCCGCTACACTTTCTCTGTTTTCCTTTTAGGAGCAAAGCGTGGCAGGCCAACGGTTACGGGGTATGTGATTTGCAGAGTGGGTGACTTAGGGTGAAAGGGAGTCTTTCAGCTGGACGCGTTTCATGAATGTTTTGGGAAGCATTGATAGAAACGGGGGAGGTTAGACAGCCCCTTCCATCCTCTTGGGCCTTTGGAGTGTCAGAGCCTGTAAAAGTACAGAATGTCCTCGGCCTGCCCCCAAGCAAAAACTAGTTTACCCGCAGTGCTGCTCCCGCGAGCCCTCAGGTAAATTCAAGATTCATTTATTCAGGCGGCAAGGAGGACAAATGTATAAAAGATAAATGTGGAGTATTATGTCACTTAGATTTACACAAAATACGGAAAGTAGGTTAAACGGGAGACTTTTGAGAGGTGTGACCTTTTGAAAACCCTCATCACTGAAGATGCAGGTGGGGGTCATAATTATTTCCCACATCTTGTACAATACCAAAGACAAGTAGTATAAACTTTTTTTAACAAATCAGATCAGAATGAGTGTTCCAGCAGGCCTGATTAAAGTGACAGGACTAATACCGCAGGTGTTGTAGCAATCCACTGTACAATATGTTGAAACATGAAACCTGCAAGGATACTCTGGTAGAATCTCAAGATTAAAATCTTGAACCTGTGAACAAGTAAAATACGGCTAATGAAAGTCTTTCATCTTAAATGATGCAAAAATATCTGTAAAATTTACTAGAAGTGTGCAGTAAAAGGTCAGCTATGGCTAATTATTTTTGAGATTGCCAAACACATTCTGTAGGTTGTTTAGTCCACAGTTTCTCAATTAAGGTCACTTAAAAAGTACACGATGATATTAGCTGTAAAAAAATAACGTGTCCTCACTTTTTGGACTTTCCTGAAATATAGGCCGTTAAATTTGACCTGCTTCCTGAAACCAAAATATTCAGACATAAACAACAGCCAAAGCACAGAACAACCCATGTTAAATATTCACAGCCTGCATGTTAGGTTTCTCCAACAAGAGCATGCAAAGATTGTTACCCACATTAATGTTTCACAGCAACACAGAGACAAGACATCAACATCTATTATTATCTCTGTGACTTCTCCAGGTCTTGTAATTCTCAACCCTGCTGCTGATACACCCCACAGACTCTGATATTCATCAGTACAAAATGTTTATTGTACATTCAAGGCTGAAGTCACACAGTAGAGCACCAACTCACACTGGATTACATTCATTACAAAACATGATTTAGCAATTCCAAACCTGCTGCTTATTATTCAGCCAGTGAGATCTGCCTAAATAATGTACAGTGGTGAATTAATTGTACCACAGGAAGAGTATAGAATAACCAAGATATAAGTGAGTGGCTTTTACACAGGTTACACGAGTTTTACATTTCTATGTAATGGAAGAGTACATGAAAGCACATAACTTTTATTAAGATGAAGCTCTGACACACAAAGATATATGGGTATTTGGGTGAAAGCATACAGCTGGCACATGATTACTTCCTGTTAGCAAATAGAAAATAAATTATTTTTTCCCCATTCTCACCAATTTATTTTGCAGTTTAGTGGAATTTCCACTGAACACCCATGTATATAATAAGGCACATTTTTTTATTTAATGCTGTTTCCTCATTAACTCAGAGTTAAAGCAGATCAGTGCAACTCTGTGTATGTTTACCATGCAGTACGCACCCCAAAGCTGTAGGGGCAGCTCCACAGCGAAAATAGGCGACGAAGATGAAGAATGTTGTAAACAACAGGCAATCTACGGTTTGTTTTTAACAAGTTAAAGTAATTATAAAAGCAGAATCGAAGCAAAAAACGAATCGCAGATGAAACATGCATATCTGTCCAAAATGGATTTATGACCGGCCATATAGCGGTAGGCTCGTGTATCGCGAGACTTACAAACCAAAACAAACGCAAGCGTCAATGGGCAAAACTGCAAGCGTCGTTACCACCCAATAGAGGAGGGAATGTCAGCTTTTTCATTAGAACAGGTCAGTCAAGCTTAATTACTTCCAAGCAGCTTTATGACGATGATTATGTTGCATAGAGCCTCTTTAAAGAGTGAAATCAATATCACAGTTTAATTCACAGGGAGCTTTTTTCTCTCTTTCTTTTTTACACATTAGCTGATTTGAATTTAGGTTATCTTACAGCTGATTTTCATTTTTTTTTCTTTAACGTTTCTGATTGCTTCAAGATGTAAAGGCTTATGTTATGACACACCTGTTTTATTGGAGAACACATAATCAAACTGCTTTTTACTGGGTTTTAAGCTGTTCTCCTCTGAGTTTGGCAGTGATCTTGTAGTCTAAAGGCTTCAGTGTTAAACCATATGAGCAGTCTAGAGAGAAGTCCTTGTCTGGGCACTTTTCAAAGCTACATTGGTGAAGTAAAACAGCAAAGAACAAAAATATCTCAACTTTGGCAACCTGGTCACCAATGCATCTTCTCTTACCCGCAGAGAAGATCATGACATTGTTGGTGAGATCTTTGTCCAGGCAGCCATTTTCATCCAAGAAGCGGGAAGGGTCAAATAAATGAGGGTCTTTCCAACATGAGGAGTCGTGATTGACAGACCACTGATTGATGAAAATCACAGTGTCTTTGGGGATGCTGAGACCGCTGACTGTGACGTCAGAGGTGGTGGAGTGGGGGATGGTGACCGGGACAAAGCTGGTGAAGCGCATGGTCTCATAGATGAAGGCGTCCAGGTAAGGCATTTGTGCTCTGTCTTCGAAAGATGGCAGCCTGTGCCGCCCCACCACTTTGTCAATGAGCTGATGGAGTTTGGTTTGAATGTCTGGGTGTTTAGCCAGCAGGAGGACAATCCAGTGGAGAGCAGTGGAGACGGTATCCATACCTGCACCGATCAAATCGCCCACCGTCGACTCTGTGTGATCTTGGGTGAGCTCGGTGTCACTTTCAGCCTCTTTAATGACACCAATTATGGCATCACTGATATCCCTCGTCACTTCCGGATCAAAAGTCTCTCTGTGCTCATCCACCTTGCTTTTCACAAACAAATGGAACTCTTTATTCAAGTTTTTGAAATTCTTGAAGATACTGCGTACAGGATTGGGGAAAGACTGAAGCCAAGGCATCACATCAACCAAGCTGCCAGCCCCTACAGTCTGTCCAAACTGATGTATTTGGTGCAACAGGGCTCTGAACTCGACATCGTCATGTCCATAGCGCTTTCCAAAGCACAAGGCACAAATCACATTAGCAGCAGCTACAGTCAGCTCATGAGAAGGGTTGAAATATTGGCCCTGAGCACTTAGTTGAAGGAAAATCTCCACTAGCTCTGCTGCCTCGGCCACAATTTGCTGCTCAAAAGCTTTTTTTGTTTGGCTGTTGGCAGATGAGAATGCTCTGATTGTCGTTTGAGCAATTTTCCTGTGCATCCTCCACTGTTTGCTGTAATTTGTGAAAGTCAAGCTTTTTCCTCCTGAGACAGACCGAAAAGACACAAAGTCTGGTCTGCCTGCAAACTCTGTGCTGTGCTGAACCAGGGCCTGACGGATCACCCGGTCTCCATTCAGCACCACAATATCGCTGCAGCCCAGTCTGATCTGGTACACATCGCCATACTTTTTAGCAAGTTTGGTGAAGGTGATGTGAGGCATCTGACCCAGCTGCAAGGCGTTGCCCACCACGGGCCAGGCGAAGGGTCCTGGGAGTCTTCTCTTGAGCCTGAGGTTTCTGACCCACAGACAAGCTTCCAGACAGAAGAGGAAAACAAAAGAGGCAACCAGAGCAGGCTGGACCTGTCCACTCCATTCCCTGATGATGCTGCTGCTCTTCACGCCAAACTCTGCATCCATTTGAGCCATTGTGTTGATGTGCAGTTTATCATCCACTGTATCAAATTTACTTAAAATGAGAAATCATTTCAAGTTTTTGAATTGTTCCTGATACGTTAAAATATAGAAAATGTTTATAAATTATAATTAGAGCAACGAAATAGCCTTAAAAGCTCTCCAAGCAGTCCTCATAAGCTGTCTCACCCTTCCTCCTGAGAAACTGGTAAGAAGAGTTCGAGCGGTTAGCAGTGGTGCAGCACGTCTTCAGATGACCACTTCAGAAGAATGCAGATTCAAGACTTAACACTTCGCTTATATGTATCTCTATGGTGGGAGTGGTCAGCGACTCAGGTTTTTTATTATCTCTCCCCTCCCATTTTGACCTCAGCCTACAGACCTTAGCTCTGTTCCCTCTCAGACCTCCTCTCGGTCCAGCATTGGACAGGAAAATGATGGAAAAGGAGAGCTGCTACTTAATTGGCCATGTTGCCAAAAAAAAAAAAGACAGATTTAAAGTTTTGCTGCCAAAGAATGCAACATGACATTAAATGAGTTATCAGACAATATGTGGCCTAAAATATGACAACATTTCTGAAACAAAGTTGTCATAACTGAATATACTGTTCCTATATTATGGTGTTTAAACTTTTTATTTGTATAGAAGTATAAGTATTGTACAGTGAACTGGAGGTTGTTTTTCCCATGGGAAAAGCTGACTTTGGCTTTTCAATGGATTTTCCAAGATTGTTTTAAAGGTGATTTGGTTTTTGTTATTTACATCTATGCTGTTAACTGTAAATGCACAGAAATGAAAGAGTTCTTGAATATTAAAATGAAAGCAGTGGCTCCAAACACTGAGCAGATACAAACAGCACAACTGATTACACTTCATAAAATGTATACATACAATGTTATTGCAGTTATAATAGATCTTTTAAACAAAGAGTCAGGGATAATGTAGCCATCAGGGTTGTGGCTGCAATAACGTCCTTTTAAACATAATTTAGAACAAAGGATGTAAATCCGTCCTTGTTTGGTGCTTGTGCACAGAGAAGAAGAGTTGTAAAAGCACCGGCTTGGGATTTAATGATATTCAGCTACAAAAAAAATATTTCAGAAGTTTCTTTTTATGTAAAAATTTGTACTGATAGACATTTAAACAGCTGTGGTGCTTTATGGCTCATTTCTGGCAAAAATCTGTCAGCCCTAAAGGAGCGGAGAAGCATTGATGAGAGAAACTGCACATACTGTAGTTTCATATCACAATCAGGAGTGATAGCCCTTTATGAGCAGGTTTCAAGGAATATTGTAAAGTTTTTGCTGTACCTCTTAAAGCAAAATCAAAATGCACACATTGACTGTTCACAATTCACTTTATTCATTTCAAAGACAGCTTATTTTTCCATTGTACAAAGCCTCTGCAGGCCTTGAATGTGAAAGCAGGCATCACAGATTGAATGCTTTAACAGCCAAGGCCTTCTGAGTTTATATTTTTTTGCCTTGATGCAGACAGAAAAACACATCCCTTGGGTATTATAACATCAATTCCTGAACACAGAGGCTTAATGAGAGAACACTGACATCCATGTAAGCTTTGCAGAAGTACTGTAAACAAACACGGTTTTGAGAGTGCCTTATAAGTGAGAGAAACTTTCTGCACATGTGTTTCCTTGTACTTGTGCGACGTGTTTGGCATTGGAGTAGTTGCAGTGCTCGTACAGTTAAAATGAGTCTTTAATGTGTACAGCTTAGGTCTTCACGGTCCACAGTGATGTCTCGTCCTTATCCTTTCAACCATGATAGATGCTCCACGATGAAAAAGTTCTTTCTCACTTCCCATCTTCATCATCATTCTCATTTTTCTCTTCATTCGATCAAGATGCTTTATTTAATATTCTCTTATGCTCCGAGTACAGTAGATAGTGATTAAACTTAAATAATGTTTTGCCGTACCTGAAGTATGAATTATGTGGCAAAGTTAAAATATATATTTTTTTACACACAGTAAATGAGAACAACAAGCCATCAAGTGACTCAACATTCACAAGTATTTCATATACAGTTATAGTAGCTTAAGTGTAGCTGTTTTTTGCACACGTGCCGTCATGCTCAATTAGTGAATGTAAAACAAGCCCACGTCCTGGACTAATGTACAAAATCTGATCAAGTATAATAGTTTGTGAAGAAATGTAATACTTTCAATGCTTCCCCACAGTCCACAAGCTTACATTTATTTGCTGCTGACATCTTTGAAATTATATTCTCAGCCCTGCACCAACAAATGAAACACAGACATGTTAAGATATGAATTAAATATTCCTTTTAAATATATGAAACACTTACAACACAACCATTTAGTGCAGGTACAAAGATACTCACTGTTAAGTGTCATTGGTGGTAAACTGGAGTCACATTATGTGGGGGCATGCTGTTCATGCAGGGGAAACTAAACCGAGCAGCTTCCCCCTGAGCTTGGTGCTCACACTGAATCGGCGGGGCTTCAGGGTGAGCCCGTAGGAGCAGTCAAGAGTGAGAACCTCAGAGGGGTCGCTCTCAAAGCTGCACTGGTGCAGCAGGATGGCTGTGAATAAAAACACCTGCACCTTGGCGATCTGGTCACCGATGCAGCGCCTTTTACCGGATGAAAAGATCATCACGCTGTTGGTTTTGTCTTTATCCAGGGCCCCGTTTTCATCGAGGAAGCGTGTGGGGTCAAACACTTGTGGGTCCTTCCACTTCAGAGGGTCATGGTTGACAGACCACTGATTGATAAAGACCACTGTGTCCTTGGGGATGTGGAGACTGTCAATAGTGACATCTGAGGTGGTGGAGTGGGGGATGGTGAGTGGGACAAAGCTGGTGAAGCGCATGGTCTCATAGATGAAGGCGTCCAGGAAAGTCAGGTTACTTCTGTCCTCAGTTGAGGGCAGTCTATCTCTGCCCACCACTTTGTCTATGAGCTGCTGCAGCTTGGCTTGCATGTCTGGGTATTTGACCAGAAGAAGGAGAATCCACTGCATGACGGTTGACATTGTGTCTTGTCCTGCTCCAATCAGATCTGTGACGGTAGATTCAACAAATTCCTTGGCCAGTCTGCGGTCTTCTCCATGTTCAATCACACTGATGATGGCATCACTCATGTCCCGGGTCACTTCGGGGTTGAAGGACTCTCTGTGCTGCACCACTTTATCTTTCACAAAAGTAAAAAACTCCTTGTTGAGGTTTTTGAAGTCCTCATAGATGCTGCGCACGGGATTAGGGAAGGACTGGAGCCAGGGCATGACATCTACCAAGCTACCTGCCCCTACTGTTTCTCCAAACTTGTCCGCTCTTTGCAGCAGGGTCCTGAACTCTAAGTCGTCATGTCCATACCGTCTCCCGAAGCAGAGAGCACACATAATATTAGCAGCAGCTACTGTAAACTCGTGAGCTGGATGGAAATACTGTCCATCAGAGCTCTGCCTCAAAAATACCTGCACCAGCTCTGTGGCCTCGGCCATAACGTGCTGCTCAAAGGTTTTTTTGGTCTGACTGTTTGCGGAGGAAAAGGCTCTGAGGCTGGACTGAGCAATTTTCCTGTGTGCTTTCCACTGTTTGCTGTAATTAGTAAATGTCAGACTCCTGCCTCCAGAAATCATCTGGAAAGAGACAAAGTTTGGTCTGCCTGCAAACTCTGTGCTGTGCTGTATCAGAGCCTGATGGATCGCCCGGTCTCCATTCAAAACCACCACGTCGCTGCAGCCCAGTCTGATCTGGTACACATTGCCATATTTTTTGGCAAGCTTGGAGAAGGTGATGTGAGGCATCTGACCCAGCTGCATGGCGTTGCCCACCACGGGCCAGGCGAAGGGTCCTGGGAGTCTTCTCTTGAGCCTGAGGTTTCTGACCCACAGGCAGGCTTCCAGACAGAAGAGGAAAACAAAAGAGGCAACCAGAGCAGGCTGGACCTGTCCGCTCCATTCCCTGATGATGCTGCTGCTCTTCACGCCAAACTCTGTATCAAGTGCCATTGTGGCAAAAGTCTGCACACTTT
Source organism: Craterocephalus stercusmuscarum (assembly GCA_037177115.1). Taxonomy (NCBI): domain Eukaryota; kingdom Metazoa; phylum Chordata; class Actinopteri; order Atheriniformes; family Atherinidae; genus Craterocephalus; species Craterocephalus stercusmuscarum. Next base: position 8,318,010 of record JBBDHI010000021.1, read on the forward strand.
TTTTCCCCTTCAAGAATGAAAAAGTCTGTTAAGTGCTTGAATATTTGTGGAAAAAAAAAATATTTTATGTATCCATGCAAACTAAGAAAAAAATTTCAATAAGCTAATTAATTTTCTTTGAGGTCATGATAAATTTATTTATTTTTTGTGAGTTGGTCCTTTCATCTAGATTTAAGGCTTAAGTGCCTGCTTTTGCTTCACTCCAGCGTCTTATATGTTTTGCAGTTAGTGGGCAGGGCTCAGGATAACTTTTATACTCCTCCCATTGTGGTAGCCCTACAGACCCCACTATATTATCTCTCTGCTGTCGGTCGCTCTTGGAGGCGCGCGCTTTGGAGCGTCGGGGGAGACCGTGAGGGAGCAGCATGACCGACCGCTCTGCAGAGACAGAGACAGAGAAAAAGAGAGAGCGAGGGAGGGAGGGAGAAGTAAAACAAACACTCAGCAACTGGTGACCGATTGAGCTGGAGCCGCTTTGAGCCAATTTGTTTTACTAATTGGAGGATTGGCAGAATGAGTTCTTTTCAAAGCGAATCCTTGAAATGTGATTTATTTTTCTGGCTGCAGAAAAGTCAGTGGGAGTACTTTGAGGAGACTTTTTTTGCACACGGTTGTCTTATTCTAGATGTGCAATTGATAAAAAGTGTATAAATATAATAAGTTGGTTGCAGGCTTAAATACTTTTCAACTGACTTGAATATGGCTGTGTTTTTCTGTTCATTTAACTTAATTATCAATTTAACTAGCATGCTCCAGATGTGGTTAAATGCATATTCTATTAGGAAGTCACAGCATTAACCCAGATATAAAAGTGGGCAACAGCTCTGTACCTGCACCAGCTCTGTGGTCTCGCTGCATGTTTGAATTTGTTAAGAAAGTTAAAAAGAGAAGTGTGCACACAATGGGACAATGTTTATTTTCCCCCTAGCTGTGTGCAAACTTCTAAAAAAAATATAACACCCATGGCCTAGTTGCTTATTACGTTCTCAGGCATTCATTCCTTTTTTCCTACTTTCTTTTTTAAGTCAGTCCCTTTGTTCAGTTTAGCTTTAAAAGGAACCAGAACATGTTAAGTGAACGTTTATGTAACAAATAATTCAGAGCAGACAAACCATCAATTATTGATGCTTGAATCTTGTTATCTCCAAGAAATAAACCGTGGCTCTGCTTGAGCCCAGACGTTACATCATGGCAGAACAAACTTCAGGTCCCACCTCAGCAGTGATTCCAAAAGTAAAATGGGAAGACAAATTGTGCATATTTATCTGTCTCTTGTCATCAATTATTTAAAAGAAGTCACAAAGTCCATGTCTACATGCCCTCTTACTGTTACCCTGATAAGAAGGGATGTTGACTGAAAAAGCCATTCATTTCATGAAACCTTTTGCCCAGTGTGATGTTAGTTCCCCAGAAAAAACATTCTCCATCTCAGTGGGGAAGACAAGATTTGTTTCTTGTCTTCCCTCCAGCTGTGAAGTTTATTTTTGCAGGAAGGTAATAACCCTAATTTAAGAAAAGGAGACATCTCCAAAGTTGGACATTAAGCCCGAGGAGACAAAACTTTGACTACCACACAAGCACAGGCAGCCATTATCAGCATGAAAGAAGTGGTCGGGAGATGCCGTGTTTTACAGCACTTGTTAAATGTGCACGTTATTTTCTATCAGAAAAGTTTTCATGTGAACGTGAAAGGAGATGAGTGGAAATAAGAAGGCAAGAGAATTTACCGTCAAATGAAGTTGGGCTGTTTGGTATTGGTTATGTGAGTGAATCTGCCAGTTCTCAGATTTTTTAAATCCATTCATGATCAGTGATCAAAAACAGGCCTGAGTAAATGTGAAAATAAGCATAAAGGTGACAATATTATATAATGACATTATATGTTGTGTGTCATCCTTTCACAGTGATTTCTTTGAAAAAGTCCTTTACAGAGAGTTTTCAGAGCTCCGCCGCAGAGCTGTTTGTCTTGAGCAATGTGGTGTGGCCAGGTACCAAAAGCCCCCAGGAACGATTCCTCGGTAAACCGAAGACATAATGATGTCTTCGACTGCGCTGCCTGCACTGGGGCTCACTGTTTCTTTTCGCCACTATTCCTTTAGAGGGAATCCCCCCCTCAACTCCACCAGCCCCACCACTACCTCTTTCCCCCTCCTAACATGAGCCTGCTCCTCATGCACATGTGGCTACTCACATCCTCATCATGCTAATTAGAGCCAGGTTTGTGGCTGGGGAAGGGGGTGCTTGCTTGGGATGGAAGGGCTTTGTGTGTATGTGCCTGGTAAAGGTGGGCGACTCGGTTGAAGCGAGGGGGGTAGAGTGGGGGTGTCATGTGTGCATTTTGCGTGTGGGTGCCGTGTTTGCCTTTGATTACCCCTTGCAACCTGGCTGTGAAAGGTTGGCCCTGACCCTGCATTGACTCTGACTGAAGGGGTAGCAGTCAGGGGGGGGCGGAAAATGGTGCCTGTATGTCATGTGCTGGCGGGGGGGTGAGCTCACTGGACCAATGGTAGACCGGCCTGCTCTGTTTCTGGAGCTAATCATTGTTTACTAGTCTCATTTCCACTTCTCAGTGAGCTACTGTCACGCACAGCACCGACAGGGAGGCAGGAAGAGGGGGTGGGGGGGCAGGGGCCCATTGAGATAGTGAGACAGTGGGGAATGGAAAGCCAGGGGTCCAACAGGCAATTGGGGAGCTGGTGTGATTTAGGAAAGCGAAGAAGGGAATGAACCAAGAGTGAAGATTTTAGACGTGCGAGGACAAAGTTGGGCTGAGCCAAGCCAAAAACAACGCTGACAAACCAGTAAACAGACCAGCAGCAAACATTCTGCGGGCCAACGCCATCTCAGGCAGCCAGAGGGTAACCACCGGACATTGCTAGTTAGAGATGATGTTTGAATGAGAGTGTTTTCTCCTGCCAGACCTCAGGATGAGGAAAGAGATACTTGAAAATTGTTACTGTCTGACCTGATTGTTGTTTGTGTGTAAACAGCATGGGAAAAATACAAGCAAAGCCACAACTCACTTCAGCGTTGACATACTGTACCAGGGTAGTGTAAGCGCTATCTTACACACAGTGGTAGTTACACAGAACAAAAGACATCTCAATTCCATGCTGAGCTAGTCTTTACCATTTTTCTGTCTTGATGTGTGTGTGGTTTATTCCAGTTTTTAAAAGGCAAATAACTTTTTCTTCATTTTATCTGAAAAGTG
>JBBDHI010000021.1:8372239-8386253 GCA_037177115.1 Craterocephalus stercusmuscarum
GTGCTTCTGTAACATGTTTAAATTTAATTTACATTTCATGTAAGTGCAAACAGACATGTAATTTAAACGCCTTAAACCAAGGATTTTCATCTCCCTTACCTTTTGAGCTCACTGCTTAACTGTAGGGAATTGTGTGGTTTTCATCTCTGGTTGAAATAACCCATTTGGATGAACAAGCACCGCACACTCAGCCACAAATGAAGGCATGGTGTTCACTCATTTTCTTCTACCCAACTTCTCCATTGTGGTTTCATTGATTTGAGAGCACTCATTAGTGGCCCGGCAGGTCATCCATAATGATAATGAGTGCTTTGGAGGAATGAAGGAATAATGAATGTGTCTGAGATCATCTTATCAGATCCACAGTGGATTTGCTCAAGGTTACTATCATTAGTGAAAGAAACTGGGATGCCGTTCATTTATATTGTATTCTGAGCTAAAAGATGTCCTATATTTAGCCTTGGTGATATATTTAGCCGTGACATTTCTCAATCTGTCTTCTCACTATCAAAGTTGCTCATCCTGTAGTGCCCCCGTATGGACGATGAGGAGGATGATGTGTTTGAGCCAGATCCCCCGTACTGGCGCACAACATTCAGGGAGATAAAGTGTGAAGACCGGGGCACACAGACACCTGGTCCTGCCCTGGTATCAAACAACGGCATGCTGCCCTGTGGAGTCGCAGAGGAGCCCAGACCACTTTTCTACGGTGAGCCCGATGACACACTATTTCAAAAGTGAAAAAGGGAACACTGCCTCGTGCGTGATAACCAGTGTTGTAAAACTCAAGCATAACGTGACATTGTGAGAAATATAAAACAGCCTCGCTGTACTGATCTCACCTCTGGCGCCCGATAGTCATCATCGCGCTTGCTTTTATGGTCTGCATGCAGTGTACCCAGCTGCTTTGCTCTACAAAAGGCGCCAGACTGACATTGTGACTTAATAGTATGACAGCAAAGCTCACCTGTGTATGAGTTCTTCAGAGAGCTGTCTATCAGCGACTGGTTATAAACGTTACAATGGTGCCATATACAAGTATTCATTCCAGCGTAGCCTCGTAACAACTGGATTACCTCAAAATCATGTGTACGTTTGTTGTGTGTGAGTAACTTATAAAGCTATTATGTGTAATAAAACAGCACCTGGGAAAGTTGCAGCTTGAGCCAAGCAGCCTGCTTGGCCAAAGCCACTTTCACCACTGCTTAGCAGGTCTTTGTACCTGCAGTAAGAAGAAGCCCATCTGGTGTCATTGCTTTGTTTAGATGATTTTGCTGAACATGTGCTGTTTACGAGTTAATAAGTATCAGCCTTGACACTCAACAGGTAACGCAGGTTTTCGATTGCACTTCCCAGCACACTTTGAGCTTGCTGGAGATCTTGAAGTGAGGCAACAAGACAGTGTGGACCAGCAAAACGGGATGGAGCGGCTACCCCGGCACCAGCATGTGGCACGCAGCGTGGAGGCTTGCATTGGACAGAAACTCCAGCTGATAGGAGACCAGTTTCACAGAGAACACCTTCAATTGGTGAGGAGGAAAGGTGCAGCGTGCTGACTCCATAAACTCAGGACACATTCTTTTGCATTTGTCGGCCATACACATGTACGACTTATAAAAACGATACCTTAGCTATGGACTATGTAGTTGGAGCCACACTCTTGTACAAGTCACTTTCACTGTAATAACATATTAACAAGCATATAAGAAAGGCACCATAAATCCATATTAGATGAGTTGCAACTGACGTTTAATCTTTTTTTTACCTTCCACTCGTACTGTAGTACCACACCGTAGATAGCACGTAAGCCTGCTGCCATCAAGGGATAACTCTGTTTGTATGTGTATCCGATTGCCCTTTCAACCTATTAGGAAAAAGTCCACACATTAGCAACACCATCTACACACTTTTCAGTATTTGCATCTCATGTTGATCTGACAGAGATTAATGGAGGGTCAAAAGTTTGCTCTCTTTTACTGTGTTTGCTCTGTGTTTGTTTTGGAGAGGCTGTGCACATGCACAACTTCAGCCCAGCGTCTCACCCCCACCACCTCTCTTCCCTCAAGCCAAAGATACAGCAAATCCAAAGACAGCCCTTCCCCCCACCTACCACCTCCCCCCTCCCCAACCCCAGGCCTTTCCCCTGCCTCCTCTTCCTGTTTATTTCTCTTTCTTTTCTCCTGTTTCCTCACTGCGCTGTGGAAGCAAGAGGGATGGAAGATGCTCGCTCTCACACAACACGCTGCAGTCAGGGAGGCAATGTACCACTTTGGCTTTACATTAACTGCAGATATTTTCTGAAAAGTACAAGATATTTTCTTTCGCACACATCAGTCTAGCAAATACTTAGTCACTCATAGACATTAAAACAAATACTGACACATGCATTTAAAAAAGCAGAAGTCGCAGGAGTAGGTAAACATGTTGTAACCCGAAGCTCAGCATGTGAGCCCAGAAGGGAACAGCTGTGCTTTCGGGGTGCCTCAAGTTAGCCCCCTTTACTCTGCAAGGAGCAGGAGACTCCCAGATAGGGTGTCCATTCAGCTCAATCTTTGTCAAAAGGGTGAGAGTGGGGGTAAAATCTACAATAATGTATATGAAGGTTTTGGAGATTGAACCATATGAAAGCTCTGTGGTGGGAAACAGGTCTCTCCCTGCCCTTCACACGCTCAAACTCAGTTTTTAACCGCATACCAAAAGGTGTGAGACATTTCTTATTTTCTCATATCAAGCAGACTTATTTATACCCCCACAGCAAAGCATGACTCATGGATTGTGACACTGGCAGACGCACACAGACAACCAGACAGTCAGACAGGAGGGTTTCTGTGATGTGTGTGTGCAGCCGGGATGCACTGACGCACAACAGAGGCTGGCCCGGGTCAGGGATGAGGAAGTGGCTTATGCTCCCTTTTGCTGGTTGAGTAAACAACAGAGAGGACAGTCAATGTGAAAACGTCCCAGTGAAGTCACATCCTGCAGATACATACCGGTATACAGAAAAATTAGCATTATTGTGCCTCACAGACATGGCGAAGAGTGATGCAGTTTGTAGGAGACCAATGTGGCAAAGTGAAGAATTACTCACTTTTGTCTGTTTGTGTGCATGTGTGTGTAATGCGTTGAGTGACTGGCTTGCTGCTCCAGTGTGATCTTTTTACAACGAGATGCGGTTTTGGATGCACAATCCTCCTGCAGCCTTTGTAATTGCTATTTCTGGCTCCACTTGTGTTGTTCATTGTATTTCGTACATGATCATGCATGAATACACCCATACTTGTTTTTCTGCTTTTCACTGTCTCACTTCTCGCTATCATATGAGCTTACAGTCAGGGGAGAAACTCTCACTCACTGATGGCTTAACTGTTTGTTTATTGTCATTCCTGGCGCTCCTGACAGCGGCCGATTTATAAAGAGAACCTTTCGGCGCAGACGCTTGTCCCCAAGCAATCCAAGTGCCTTTGACTGCCATCACATTGATGGGTTTTGGAGCAGTGTGGCTGCAAGCGTTCTCCATGGGAGCCCGTGGCCCCTGGCAATAGAAGGGATTAGGTAGCGAAGGAGTGCTGGTGGATGATGACAGATAAATTGCTCCTCAGTCAGAGAGGCCTGGAGGGGACTCTGAGGTCCCCAGAGGATGGCTGACATTAGCCGACCCGCCATTTGAGACCTAGCAGTAATAACAGTCACAATGGCAGGAAGACTGCTCAAGCCTGTGCAGGGCAAGGAGCAGAGTTAGGTTTCATCCCCATGTTTTTTTAAGAGAGACGACTCCCGGTGCTTTCGATAGGAGGTGTTGAAAGCAGGGTTGAATGTCTCCTGTGGCTGTGTGTGCGGCTGAGTGTGTGCGCTTGCACACATGCTGCGTTTGTGGTTTTATCTCTTCGCTGCTCCAGCGCCGGTACGGCACTCTCTCCTTTCAGCACTTGTTGAAAGGGGGGAGGAGAGGAGTTTTGCAAAAAAGAAAAACCAAGTGATTTTTACTTTTCATTCTCTGATCTGTGACGTTTTGTGTTGACGGGGAATTTCACTATCTGCTATTAGCCATTCTCTTACTTTGCTTGTATTTTTCCTTGGCCCTTCTCTCTTTGCTGATATAACTAATCCAGGGTTTCTTGCTGTAGAGGTTGGCCTGTTTACTCAAGCGATAAGGCAGGGCTTCTGAGCAGCTGGTCTGACAGACAGCCTGCACAGGAGACTGATAAACCGCATCAGGCTAGTGTCAGAGTGACGACGCAGGGAATCTGGCTTGACGCTGCTGTTCTATCTCAAGCTAAATTTAGAGCCAAAGTCTCGTTTTGACAGTTGGCGGTGTGACTCATGAGTACGTTGCGACAGGCCTGTGCGCACCTCATCATGCTTGCGCTTTTTCCCTTAAATCTAGTGCAAAAGGTCAGGAACAATCTGTTGCTGACTATAAAGTTTATTTTCTTCTCATGTAGCTCAAAATAAACGCACAAACTTTGTAGCATGATAAATCTCCAGCTGACTCATTTGCCCCAGCAGCGTTTGCTGTCTGATGTTTAATCTGAGCATCATTAAATATTACACATTGACATAAAATATGGATATAATTTCAAATATGAAGTCATTTCGCCCTCCTACTGGCTATGTTCTCATATAATTCAGCTTTAAATCGGGAAAAACTACAGCCAAGGCTGCTTCCCGAGTCAAGCATGTGGTGATCTCATCCTCTTGCTGCATATAAATATAGCCTCTTTTTAAATTAAGTCAATATCTTTCTATTTGTATGTCCTTGTCAAAATATCCCTGGGCAAGATTTAGATTAGGCATACTAGAGAGAACTTCCCAGGAGAATTTGCCATCATTTTAAATCTTTTTTTTCCCCTTTTGAAAATAAGTAAGTGTAAGATAGTGGAAAGTAAAATAAGCTTGTGCTGGTTGGAACCTGGCAAAGCTTATGCAACAGCATGCAATGCTCACCACAAATTGATAAGAGTATAGAAACCCTCTGGCATGTCATGGTGGCAGTTCTTAGTTGTTACTGTAACTAGGTCAAGGTTTGGACACAATGTTAAGTCAGGTAAATATGGCGAGTCTAATCTCTGCATGTAGGTATTTCAGATATTATAAATAACACAACATTGTTGTTAAGAGAAGGCAATGGACTTTGAGGCATCACAAAGAAAATAATACCTGCCTTATGGACTGAAAATAGCCACGACTTTATCTGGCGTAGGGGAGCCTGTCTTTCGTCCACAGACTACTGTAGCTCTCTTATGCAGATACGTGTTTTCCAGAGACTCCCTGCCTCTCATCAAGAGCCCCCTAATCCCATTTGGAGCAATTATCTTATCTCAGGTTCTCAATAGCAGAGATAGCATTATCCTCCAAATCGCGCACAATCCGAATGACTCGCAAACCTGAGAGAGTCTCCTCCTCAACTGCTGGCTGCTTGTCTCTGCCAGAAAGATTAGAAAAAAGTGTGACTGCATGATGAATGTATTTATGGCTCGGAATTTCTTTTGGGAAGCCCAGCCTGCATAGGGATCCCGCACAACGATGGAGGCTTTTTTAATAAGTGTTGCTGGGGACAAAGGCAGACTGTTGTGAAAATATCAACGTCGTTCCGGTGTCTGGTTCTGGCTTCTGCGTTGACCCTTTTCACCATGCCTCCTGTCAATCAGCACACACCATAGCCAACATAAAGTAAACTTCACAGTTAAAACCTAAACTAATGGCTTGTTCTAACTTTGAGTTTCTGTAGTGTTTTAACTGCTGTATGCTTCATCTTTATTTGTTGTTTCAGTATCATCGAAACCAAAGGAACCAGGGGCCGCTGTGGTGGCGCCTGGCCACAACTCTTCTCAGCCTTCTGTTTGATAGGGGGCTCGTTGCTGGAGGAGGTGGTGCAGGACGGAGGTGAAGGGGATCAACCCCTAAGCGTCCCCTTGTCTTCATCTCTATGAGGGACTGGACTGCTAATGGCACTGTCAATTTTAACACGGGTCTGTTCGAGGGAAGAAAGAAAGGAGAGTAAAATAGTCTCCGCGGGACGGAGACAACCAACTTTTATCCAAGTTTGTGTGTTTTGTCTTTCCAAGAAGATGCCATGATACACCGCGATTCCTCTGTTCCTTTCGGCTTATGTGTGGTGCAGTAATTTTGTACAGTACATTGTTCATAGTGAATTTTTTTGCACTTCAACATGTATCCATCTTAAACGACCTCCACAGACCCTGGGAATGCCTTATTCAGTGTCTTCTGCCAGAAGGAGTATTGACCGTTTTTGACAGGCAAAGATGAGATGGTGAGGAATTGAAAGGAAAATGTGGTGTTGCTTTTTTTTTTTTTCCTGAAGCCTCCCAAGTGGCCACTCAAGTTGATCTACTAACTTCCAAAGAGGCTACTTCTTAGAACAAAGTATTTTGCACCTCACCTCAATGGAACATTACTTTTTAATAAGTTGTTTTTTTTTTTTTTAAAAAAAAGAAAAAATACTTCCTTTTTTCTTTGCCCCATTCTCTTTGCTTTGGCATTAAATTTGATCCCTTGATATCTTTCAGCATATTGGGAACAAGGTAAAGTGTCTGCACATGAAAAAGTTGACCCACTGTAAAAGAAAATGTGTCTAAATATCTGCTAATATGCACAGACGTTTGAGGCAGGCCTGCCTTTAGTCCTGTGCTACAAGTCAAACATTTGGGACCTTTTGAAGCATCATGGTGGAGTTTGCAGTAATGAACATTGCCGTCTAGTTAAACTAGCCAGGTGACTGCAACAAAACCTAAGAAACATCAAAGAAGTGGGGAAAACAAATGAAGCTGGGTGCTGCTATCTCCAAGTAGATGTTAAATGAGCAAGACTATTGAGCAGTAACAAACAGTCCAAAAATTATTAACAGTCAGCTTTTTAATCAATAGAAGATGCTTGAATCAAACACATCAAATCACTTTGGTCAACATGTTTTGGTTTTTTTGGCACAAACCAGCTTTAACTGCCTCACTGTGATTCTGTGTTGCCATTTTATTCTTGTAGCAACAACAATGGAATCTGTGCTGTCCTAATTGTTCAGTGGAATTAGTTATGCAGGGCAGTTGTCGTCTGTCCAGTTAATCTACTGCAAACGACTTCCAGCAATGCAGACGGCTAAATGATGTCTGAGATATAGCTCACGTGGTGCTGACTTTTACATGCATATAAAACTATTGTAGGGCTTTGCACAATGCACTAAATTAAAGCAAAGGAATCAAGCATACTCTTATACTGGATAAATATTCACTCATAATAATAATACTTAATTTTACCATCATTACTTTTTAGTATATTTGGTTTTTATTTTGTTCATGGTCCCAATGTGTGATACAAAGTTCCCCTTTGTTTTAGATGTTTTTCTTCATGTGATTGTTTTCAGACCTCCATGCCCTTGAAGTGGAGCTGTGGATCCACTGTTTTTGCACTAGACTTCCACCCTTCCAGAGTTCAGATTGCTACAAAGCTCACCTCTGTCTTGTATGAAGGTTTAAGTATGACTAGTTTCCTTGCCACCACATTTCAGATGTATTCTCTCACATGTACAAGACAAATAATCAGTGTTGAGGCTTGGAGTTTGGACTGGATATCAGCTCTGGAAATCTCACTTGCCACTGTTTCAGCCTCAACGGAAAGGTTTCCTGGTTTGCTTTTCCCCGGCAGATCAGGTCTGAACACCAAACAATATGGCGTAACCAATCTGTGAAACAGAATCCCCTCCTCTCAGGATGCCTATGTGAGGTTTTACATAATTTGATATTCTGCTGGGTGATCTTATACTGTCTTTGGTGCTCAGATGAAGATTGGGGACATTTTAGCATACATAGCCACCACTGACCCAGCAGACAAATTAAACAAAAATAAAGGACTGTAATTATTGTTGAAATACAAAGTTTCTGTTAAAGACACTGTTGAAGATGATGTTTGTTATGTTTTTCTTTGCTGAACCCAGGCTATGTTTTGGACCCGAGGAGCAGTACAAATCAGGGGTCTGTAATTACTTGCTCCTTACAATGTGTCAAGTTTATCACTGCGTAATTAAGGTTTTTCTATCATTTTCTCTAAAGATATCTCAGGGACAGATTTTGTGGGCTACTGGTAACCTTGAGATCTGTTACATGGTTAGAAAAAGACCAGTGCTGTCTTTTTTTTTTTTTTCATTTCTTTTGGATTTCTTTTCACCCAGTTTCTCATCACACACTTAATGGTACAGTTTGGCTGAGGGAGAGTGAGGCTGGCTTGATGCCTGTGGTGGTGACGGGGGGTTACTGAGTATGTAGTCAGAAGCGTGTGAGGTGCACTGAATGTGGTTGTGGTAATAGTTTCCTGCGGATCTTGAATGCTGAGCCAGTCCCCGTAGCACCTCGTCTCACCACTGGCTCTTGACTTCCTCGTTGGTTTTTGTTCATCGGTTCATATTCTTTGTAATTTATTTCTTCCACCCACCCCTTTTTATTTTATTTATTTTGGTATATTTACCCATTTCTACTGTATACACTTGTGTGTGCAATCACTTATTTCCTGTATTTTGCTTTATTTTGGTCTTGGTCTTGTTCATGGTTTGTTTTGTTTGTTTAGAATTCTTTTTTTCTTTCTTTTTTTTTAGGAATTTGGTCATCATTGTGCCTGTCATTTAAAAAAAATCAGGATCACTTTATCTCTTATAGGCTGTAGAAAAACACCAGTTTGAATTTATGCAACAAGTCATTGTAGCTACTGGCACATTTTACTCAAATCTTCTGCTTCTGCCACAGCAAACATGTGACTATTGGAGTATGTCGCTGCCAACATGAGTTCATGATAACCACAGCTTCTGTTCTCTGTCTTTCAACTCCACATGAGTGAACATTTGATTTTTGGATGGAGTAATTCACTTAGAAAGGTTATGATTTTCCAGGGATGGGCCTTACTAGCTCAAGCCTGTTTTTGTTATGTCCGGCCTCTCGATCCACCCGGTTCACAATACGTGGTTGCAGAAGCGCAGTAGTTTCACTGTGGCTTGCGCCTATCAGCAGGATACGATTTATCCTTTATAATTAATGTTTCACCAACCTATTGAACTGGTCCCTAATGATACACATGAGATTGGGAAAAACTGAGAAACAGACCCAAAAAGGCTGCCTTCATTTTCACCACAAATCAGAGGATGTTAATTTGTTTTCAGTTCTTTTATCTTAATCGTTGTGTTGTAATCAATATGCACTGGAAAGTACTTTGTTTCTGTAAATCCCATAGGTCTCTTATCTGTTGTGCGTTAATGTATAGTATATACTCTGGATTGTTCTCTTGGGCTAATCTTGCCATGTGTCAGCTCTGTGCATTGACAAAGTTGGATCAAGTATGATAGCCTGTTGATTTATTGAAAAGGGAAACAAGCCACCATGGTGCCCTTCATAATTTCTTAGTCAGAGGTTCCCAAACTGCACACATCACATTGTACATGGGTGCAGAAAGTCCCAAGAGGGGGATATGTATTTTATGGAAACCATCAGTGTCTTGAATTTTGTAGTCCACTTTATATTAAATTGAAGTTGCTTATCTTTTTTTTTTTTTTTAAAGAAGACGAAGGTTTTTGAATTTAATTGTTTTTCTATGATACAGTTTTCACTTCTTCAAGGTCTTTCTTAACTTTTTAAATTGTATTTTCGTAAGAGAAAGGGTCTGCTTTTGTAAGCACATCTCATACTTGTAAAATAGTTTTTAAGACAAGTAGCATCATTTTTAAAGTTCTTGAGATCTAGAGCTTTTTGTCTTTTAATGAACTTGCAACATTCCTTGCACATCTAACACAGAATCAGGCAAACCTAAATAATTCGTGGTTTGGTTAATCAGGCTTATGAGCTTGTAGCTATGAGATACTTGCCCCCTTTCAGAGAACACATTAGGTGTACACATATTTCTAAAAAAAAAACAGAACAACAAAAAAACCCGTGAACATGCCTTTAACTGCTCAGTTTCAATGAAGTCTTGATTATCACACACTCTCTGTATACCAAGAAATGAGACCCAGCGAAAATGTAGCATTTATGTAAACATTGACTGTGTGTTTTCGAGACTTTACTGTGCACTCATTTTTTGTGTTTATATATAAGTTTTGTTTTGCTGATATAATATGGAAGTAAGACAATTTGTTATGTAGTGCAATATGCTGTACATACAGAGCTTTGCTCTACAAATCTTTTTTCTGGATTTCTTGTTGTTTACTGGTACTTTTTTTCAATAAAATTTTTATTGAAGGTGACAAGTCGAGTCAAGTTTATGTTTGGCCAATCAAAAAATGACACAGCGTCGCAGCTGGTTTTACAGCGCCACATGCAATGCTACTCCAGTTCCTCTTAAATAAACAAATACAGCTGTTTTCGCTTAACTTCGACCAGAAATTCAGTGCATCTGCCTTTGGACAGTAAAGCTACAGAAGGAAAACAAATTCCCTCCTTTGCTCTGCTTCCACTCCTTTGAGCTCTCACTTTAAATTGAAGGAGTTCTCTAGTGAGAGAGTAAGCCACTGATGGATTAGCCAACTGTCTGAAGCAAGCCAGGCATTTGAAGCTGACCGGGGGCTTGGCAGAGGCTGTGCCCATTGCAGTCTTCCTGCTGTTCAGTCATTAATTTGTTGGGAGTAGTGAGGCTTCCAAAACTCTTAATAAGTGCTGAAGTGCACACACACACACAATCATATGCTGCATGTCAGCTGAATAAGGCCGTGTGTGCTGTCACATCTCAAAATGCTACAGCCAATCCCATTGAGCCTGCAAATTAGTTACCCTGCAGCTTCAGTGCCCACAGTATATGGGAATGATTGATTACTCCTGACACATGTAAATATTAAAGTTAAGTGTGTTTTAGTGGTCTGTGTAGGGTGCAAAAACCCATTGGTAGCATAAATCAGAGATGTTACATTCATTTTTTAAGGAAAGAGTATTTTTACTAATCTTATTATTTCATAATGGAAGCTGATGTGGCTGAAAAACAAATCACACCTCACATGGTAGAGTCTCCTCCCTCGGGGCTGACGCGTGGCGCTTCTATTGTTTACATGCTCGGTACAGTTTCACGCTTTACTGACACCTGACTCACCTGTTTGGCTGCTTACAGCTACAGAACTCCCTCGTCTTTGGCCCCCTAAGCGCAAACACATGCACACAATGAGTGTGACAGAGGATGTGGTTGAAACACATCAACACCAATCCCAGCCTTGGCTCAGCACGCACAACTGTTCAGCCTTAATCCTGTTTCTGACATGTTTTAAGCGAAAGAACTTCAAGCCTGAATTGGAGCAACTCAACAGCCATTTTTATACAACTTTCAGGACCTAAAATGACCATGTGAGTATAGTGTCACCTCTACATCTCCTCTCTTCTTTTAGAGATATCATAAATCTAATATGATCTTGAATCAAGCAGTGAGCTTCCCCGGCTGTTTACCTCAGCTTTTTGGCTCCTACGCTTCCCTCCTCAAGGATCAGCACTCAAATGGGGAGAGCATTGGCTTTCCCGGGTCCAAACAATGGCTCCTCTGTTCCCCCAGCCTGGCCGCCTGCTGAAAGAGACACCCATTAGAGAAGCCTCTATCTCTGGGGTCAGGCCCAGGGGTCACACACAAGTACGGCTCTTGTTTATGTCTGCAAAGCCAATGAAAACAAAGCAGCCTCCTACTCTCCTGCCTCTCTAGTTCAGCAGACTGTAGAGCGGATTCTGTTTGTGCTTAAGCCACCAAGTGCAGTGAATTCAGCCCCGGCTCTGGTGCAGCTCCCTTATTTAGTCTAAGCAAAAGTGATGTGCCATTTTGTGAGTAAAGTAGCTGCATGAGAGGGAAGATTGGCAAATGAACACTGAGAGCACCTGCTCAGTACCACAGGTCATGGGTTTCCCCCAGCCTCAAGACAGTTTCAAGTAGCTCCTCACTTGAGAGTACACAGGTAATTAAGTTATCATTTATGCACTCACCCATTTAATTGAGCTATACTGAAGGTAGACATGGTTTGAGAAGAGGAACTAAAAGTTGTACTGATGAGTGGAAAACTGCTTATGTTGGTCCAAAACATCTATATGCTTCATTATGAATGGCAGCTCTTCAAATTTGCAGAAAATTTCTCATTTTTGTACGCTGCAAGGTGTCCATTATTTCCGCAAACATTGATCTGTCGCTTCAGTCCATCCAAAAGAAGCTGGCCACAGATGATGATGTGCTTTTCTTTTCATGCTTTTATCTTTCTTTGCATGCTAGAACTTGTATTTGTTTGCTGTAACTTGAAAATTATGATTAAATGAGATAAAAGCTATATTTCTCCACTCAGAGTGCTGGTGTCTTGCTCCTTAAGTATGGATTTCCCAGGGTTTTCTGACAAAAAAACTATTTTATACATATATATATTCATATATTATGAAGCTGATATTTCCTTCTTTCAACTTTGTTTTTTACTTTTAAATGTTTACATATAAGGCAATAAACATAACAAGCATACGTTCACTATTCAGCAACATCATTATCATTAATCAAGTTTTCATTGCAGCTCTATTCTCATGTGAAAAATGTCAAAAATTCTAATGATGTGACCCATGTGCAAAGCACATGAGAGCAATCTTTAGAAAAGCCACATGAGAGAAATGTGAATCAGACTCTATTATAAGCATCCACAATAGGAGCTTTGAGAAAACCCTAAAGATTCTTTGTAAAATATGAAATTACAGAAAATGCAGGACAGGCACAAGTTTGTTTCCCGGACAATTTATTCTGGATTTCTGCAGATGACCGAGTGAAAAAAAGAAACACTGCGTCTCCTTGTAGGACCTGTTTTTTTTTATTTTCATGATTGATCTTGTGGTATGGAGATGCTGGACCAGTGTCAGTGTGTTTCAGTTTGGCCAGGTAGCCCCGCCCCCAACCGCTGACGCAAGCTAGGTCAAAAAGCGGCCCCTGATAGCTGTTTTCCTCTTTGGAAATGATGTCTTACACTGAAGTTGATGTAAAACAAAAAATACTGCAGGACAGAATGTGTGCAATCTGTATCTGTAATGCAGATGTGGAGACAGATGCTAAAAACACAACAGAAAAAGAGACAAATGCTCACAAATGTTTTATAATCTTTATTTTTCAAAAAGAACGTAAATTAACTGGACATTCTTTTGCTCATCACAGAAAACCATTTGTAGGCTGCCTCCCATCGCCTTCTTCCCATTCCTACTTTGAATGAAGTGTTAAACTACGACTTTTCTTTGTGCAAAATGACCACTCAAATACCATTGTGCTTTGCATTTTTGATGACCAAGTGACTTGAGAAAGACTAAACTCTTCCAAGTCATGGAGGAGGAATGCCACTCTATCAGTCTAGGATAAAGTTTAACACTTTTCATTCTTCTTGTCGGCTCTTTTCTCACATCTGGTGCTCAGGCAGTTAGTTGTCATGGGAGTAAGCAGCTAAGCCAACAGTGTTGCATGTCACTGTGCAGAAGGAGGGGGTAATAAGGGCTGAGGTTCAGCTGGGCATGCCATGGGTGCAGCTACTCAGTAACCATCCCCTACCCCCTTTTCTCAGCTGTGAATACACACAGCTGAGCCACTCTGAAAAAAGAAAAAAAAAAACGGGCCTCTTAACACTCCATCCCCCACATCCAGCTCTGCCACTCTGGAAGACAGCTGGAGAGAAGGCAAAAAAGTGATCACCTAACACTTCATGACATATAACGAAGTCCTGATTTTACTATTACATTTGGGTTATTTCACACTTTTAAAACTCTGAGTTTTCGCTCTGATTCCAACTTCTCCTTTATGGTGCATGCTGCTGTGCTTGAGTGGCTCTTTTCGTTCTTTCTCTGCTGAAGGAGAGGTTGGGCAATCACTACACAACAGTGAGTTCCCTTTGTTTACCAAGAGTAACCCAGCAGAGCGCAGAGCTTTGTTGAGCTGCAGTCACTCTCAGCCTCACAGCTGTGACACACACACACACACACACACACACACACGCACACACCGAACAGAAAATCTCTGACTCACAAACACTAGCAGTATCCTGTGGTCAAGG
>JBBDHI010000021.1:8432950-8444886 GCA_037177115.1 Craterocephalus stercusmuscarum
ATGTGTGTGTGTATGGACGTAACGCCGGACCGACTGCATCAGCGAGTGTAGGTGTGTGTGTGTGTGTGTGTGTGTGTATAGGGACAAAAGGGAGGAGCAAAGTGCTGGAGTCACCAGCCTGCAAACCCTTATGACCATCCTTAAGCTCTTCCCCACTATGATTAAAAACTTGCTGATGACTCCTTTCTGCACTATTCCTGTCAAATCACCTCAGGAAAATCAGTGAGGACACATGTAACCTCATACAATAGTGATTTACACGTCAACCTTCATGATGTACCCCTCACAAAATTTATGTACTGTTCACAGAAAACCGTCATTTCACAGAATACAAAGCTTATGGTGCATGTTGGACCCTTAGGTCTGTTTGACCTCACTGAACCCTTTAAAGCTCAAGCGGTGGCGCTCAGAGTCAAAGACGAGAAGATTGCACACCTCCTCTGCTGCTGTTACAGTTCGAAGGTTATTGTAGGACAGAGAGAGGAAGAGGACAGCAGGAGACCTGATGGTGTCAAAACACATTATTATCGTGCCCGCAAAAAACACAACCACCGGACCCAGACCTCACAGAGAGAAAACAGTGGCAGACGAAAAAGAGACAATGCGAGGGGAAATACCATGGAGAAGTGAGCTGTTTGCACAAGGAAATCATGCTGCGTTTTTGTTAGCTTCCCTACAAGTGAGAAGATCAGAGATCATCTTTGTTGATTACTTATCATCCCAACACATTCCTGTTATGACCAATTTTCCAAGAAGCTTTACAAGTTCATAGTTTTTTGCAATGCTTGTCATGCTTGTTACTGTTTTTCTTGTCATGCTTTATGGAAAACACAGATTACGTCTTCAGCTCTGGGTTTGAAGTGCGTTCATTAATGCGAGTGCAGCTTAGCAACCGCACTAAATGCTCCGTATTTCCGTCATTTACCAGACATCTGAACTGCTTTGATACTGTTTCAACTGTCAGTATACATTGCCATTATGTCTCCACCCCTGACCCCCTCCCTCCATTGGCCCCGGTAAGAAAACATAGTTCAACCCAGCACCAGGCGCTCATATGAAGATAAGCTAAACGTCATTGATAGGAAGCATGGTTCGCTGATACTTGCGAGGAAGCAACCCTGAGCACATCCCTGGGTCTTGTAATCAGGTGTGCCACACGCTGTCCACTCGACATGCATTCAGCACTCCATGTCACACCCTACATTCAGCCCTGTAAAGCCATCACCCTTGTGTTGCTGCCGCTAGTTAGTTTACTGCTGCAACCATCATTCACACTCATCTGCACCCCTGGAAACACATTCTCACCGAAAGCCTGACACTTCCACAGTAGCACTGTGATGATAGACAACAGGAGTGTCAGGTAGAAACAGAAGTCATCTAATCTGTGGGGTTCATCCACACCCTGAGCCAGGGATGATTAGGTCACCCGAGGCAATGGCCACAACATCTGAGTTCCCACACCAGAGGGCATGAGGGAAGCTGATGATCTGTGTTTTCTCAGAGACCTATGACTCAGGTCATCATTAGCACACACACTACATTTATTCAAGCCTTGTAGAGCGCCATTCAGTGCCCCACCTTTCCCCCCCTTTGGCTCCATTAAGAGTCTACCATCGCCCACAAATGTGGTGTTAAACAGCTACAAGTACTCAGACACTAGTATGTAGATGTGGATGATAAAAGCAAAGCTAAAATATGAATAATCAGACGGACTGACAGGAAAAATAAAAACTGCAACATTTGATAAGAGGCACATGCTCAGAGAGAATCTAAATAAGATGTATTTAAGTCCGATGCAGTAATTGTTGCCTTCATTTGTCCCTTTGAGAGAGAAATATGTCTTTTAGGCTTTCAAAGAGCATTCAAATTGACAAACAGATGCAGGGAGAATCAAAAGGTGCTTCTGTGACCTTTTCAGCTAGCAAACAACCTCCTAAACCCTGATAGCAGAATGAGGGTCCAATGAGTGCTGCCATCTGGCCCCATTCTCTGCAAGTGCTTGGAAACTTGGGTTCTCCATGGTCCTGGTCTGATCTGTCATCAGCTTGCATGGGTGTCCAGCCAACGGTCGAGTGCTTCAAGCAGGGGATGCAGAGAGGGAGGGTGGAGGGAGAGAGGACAAGAGGCGATTTGTGTTGCAAGGGGCTGATTATGCGTGCTACGGGGCTGGTTTCCTGTATGTTGTGTTTGTGTTGGAGAGAGTGGCTCCAGGCAGATGTTGCAAATGAAGGAGGTGCTGTTGTGTGCCGACATAGTGGAGAAAAAAGACATCCCATCTGATCTGGGTTTTGAGAGGGGAAAGTCTGCGCTGACAACAAATATCATTAGATTTGATGCACTTTGGAAAAAACATCTAGTTTATTCTGAGTGTGTAGCTGTAAGAGTCAACTTCCAGCTGTGCCCACACACAGACAGACCCTCCATTTGTCAAGGCAAGCATATAAACACCACTTAAACCAATATCACACAACCTTTTTACCTTTCCGCAGACATCTGTATACACAATCAGACACCTAGAAACACAAGTAAGCACACATACTCACTTTGACACATATTTGGTAAAGCTGTGCAATGACATCCTTGATATATATGTTGAATTTTAAGGTTTTGAGAGACAAATCAGGGTAAAAAGCAAACCAGGAGAAACAGGATTCAACTCGACTTTACAGTAAAGACAATGACAACCG
Source organism: Craterocephalus stercusmuscarum (assembly GCA_037177115.1). Lineage (NCBI taxonomy): Eukaryota > Metazoa > Chordata > Actinopteri > Atheriniformes > Atherinidae > Craterocephalus > Craterocephalus stercusmuscarum. The sequence continues at coordinate 8,435,638 of JBBDHI010000021.1, forward strand.
CCCCCCTCCACCTCCCCACCCCAGAACATTCGGTGGGATTTAAACAGGAATAAGAGAATAGGCTCCATCCCTCAAAACAGAGTTGGAAGCACAAAGACAGACTTACATTCACGACATTCAAAGTTACATCACTAAGTAGCGCTGAGGCAAGTTCTCGGACACGGATAAATCAGTTCAAATCCTCCCTCCTTTCTTTCCTTCTGACTGGTTGGAGCCTGCGTCAGTCAGGGGGAGGGGTGCAGCGCTAATTTCTATATGCCTGGATGTCAATTTAAGAGTCAGATTGCGTTTTTGCGCGTTGCTGTCAGTAGCGGACCCAAGCGGACGTGTGCAGCCTCTGTTGGATTTCTGCGTGGATTTGATCAGATGAGGCGCGTCTACCTGCTCGCGCTGAAGCTTCGCATTTGGATACTGCTACCACTTCAGACTCATCCGCACCTTTCCTGTCCTGTCTCGTGGTGTGTCTGCATTTTGAAGTGAACTTCTGAAGGAGAAACGGCAAGGAGAGACGCTTCTCCAAAACTTTTACGGAAGACAACTTGTGTACGTCTAAGTGACGTGAGAAGGGAAATCGCGTAGTTCATGTGGTTTATCATCTGACAGAAGCGGATCGTTTCTCTGTAAAACTCACTGAATGAGGTTTGGAAACATGATCGCTAAATGCTCAGTTGTGTTATTGAATGCCCTCTTTCTGGTGCGGGTGCTCTCGGCACATGAGTGCACGCCTTGTAACCTCCGGACTTGCCCCGTCAAACCCCCGCACGGCTGCGAAGGTGGCCGGACTTTGGCTCGGGATCCGTGCGGATGCTGTGATCAGTGCACCCGGCTGGAGTGGGAACCCTGCGGCGGCCTGGACTGGGCGCACGGCTACTGCGCCCTGGGGCTGACCTGCGCGTCTGTGAACAAAACCGGAGTTGCCATCATCCCTGAAGTTGGAGTTTGTAAAGGTAAGTGTTTAAATTCCATTGATAAGAACTACTTTTGCAGATCACAGACAAATGTATTGACCCTGTTGCTTCTTATTTAAAGTCTGTTTAAACTATCACCATTCAAACGTTGGTTGAGCCCTGATGGCAGTGGCGTTGTCAATGTTTAACTTCGTTGGCTGCCTGGATCAGTTCCTGGGGGTCTGAGGAGCTCTTGACTGCCAGGAGAAGAGTCATGTTCAGCAGCTTACTTCTCCTCAAAGCCTCATTGACTCTTAGCTCAGAGGCATGACAGTTCATCTGGCAGAAGTGATTTGGCTCCAGGTTCCAGCTCTGCTGGTTGCAGGTTCTGTTCTTTCACAGCTTATAAAACATTTAGTGTAGAGCTGAGATCAGAAAAAAGACATGGCAGAGGGAGTGTGCAAAAAGGTAAACTTGCGGATGACTTCACATTCAGTCACAAAGTAATTTGTCATATGATAAACAAGCTTTCACCTTTTTCTTTCTTTCTTTTGTTTCTACCTTTTAATGTTTAGCTTTTTTTGTGTTCCTCAAAGTGAAGCTCTGTCAATCCACATTGCTACACTGTTCTGTTCCGACCAGGCAGAGCTGGGCTTTCATCAGGTAGATGTGGTCATTTTACGCGCAATTTGAGTAACTCTCTCAGCTTCAGAGAAGTGTGCAGGGTTAGGTTCCTCACTGTGAATGAAGTCGGTAGAAATGGCTTTTCCCTGACGAGAAAATAACTAGTGGAAAGACCCCCTCCAGCCATGCCACCTGCGCTCTGTTCAGTCTCTTTCTGGATGATTGAAGAGGACTGACAGGACTGTAGGAGAGAGTAAGCAGCTCACAATGGGGGTCTGGATCTCCTGACCCTAGGCCTTCCATCGTTTCTCTTTAGGGTGGTCCAAGTCGGGGCTTTAATAGGGTTTTTCAGGGTTCTTCGTCCCCTAGGTGCTCCCAGGAGACCCAGGGTGCTGATTATGCCTCATGCACAGGCGTCTGGAGGACATCTCCTCTGCAACTTAACAGCTTTGGAATGAGTGGGAGACCTAATGGCTCCTCCGACTGAGTCATGCTTCTGGTCCTGCTGCTGACCCCCTAAATCAGACACACATACACACACAGCCTTGATATCCCAAAGGGTCTAGGTGGGGGTAAATCAACACCTCCCAGTGTGTTTTTTGGGCCCACGGTTGGCAGGCTGCTGGAGGCTGATCCCAGATTTCCCTCCTCAAGCTGCAAGGGTCTTAAAGTGATTAGGCTTGCAATCAAGAGTAGGGGGTAAATGTTTCCGCTTTTCTGATCCCCTGTTCTGCTGCTCACAGTTTGATTTACTGGGTGGTCAACATCTGCTGGCGTGGAGGCAGTTTCATAGTGCTGGTGACACTTTGCATATTATATGAGCAAGATACTTTGGTGTTGTTGTTTTGGCCTTCCGTTGTCCAAGAGAGAACTAACTATCATGCAAACGTGTTTTTTTTTTCAGCCTGGAAATATTGTGTATCGCCAAAGAACTTTAAATGAATATGAAATTAATTCTTAATCTCTCCCTTACTGGGGAAAATGTCATCCTCTACATTTGTGACCAGTAAATCTCCCTACTCTTGAAGAAAACTCTGAGAAATAGTTCTAGCTTTCCAAACAACAATGTCTCACTGAAATCACTTAAACTGGCAAGAGCTTGTACAAAAAAGGGGCACTAATGTTGCAGCACTGTTGGCATGCACCTGCACTGTAGAGACATCATTTAGCCTGTTCACCTGATCATTTAAGCCTCAGTGATTCGACTTCCACTTAAAATGAGTCCTCCCCAAATCAACTATCAGACCTCTGGCTGTTGTCTTGTGCCCGTCCTCTCAAGCCAAGTACCTTAAGCTCCACAGATACTTAACATACCATACAACAGAATGCCTGTCTTACATGGATGCTATGTCCACTGCACTCCTTCACATGGCCTCTACATCTCCCTTCCTCTGGTATTATCTAACGTTTCAAAGACTTCCTTTTAAGCTCGCTATCAGCCTTAGGGCCTCTAGAGGTCAGCTTTCCCATCCAGGCTCTGGATGCCAAGACAAGCAGTCTCAATGACTGAGAGAGGAATCCCCTTGTGATGAAGCCTTATAGACTTTGGCTAGACTCATGCTAGACCGGATAACAGATAACCATGAGGGACCATAACAGACTTGGGTCCGTCTAAATGGTTCTAGGCTGAGGCAGCTTAGAATAAATGGCGCTCACGAGGGTGGGGGTCAAGCTAAAATTAGTTGCAATGTTTTCACTGCCCAGGGTTTCATTGATTGTTTTGACTCCTACCTCCTTTTCCTACATGCCAGCTTTAGCACCTCATAGACAAGCACTACCACTGTCTCGAATTAAAATACTCCAGCTTCGCAGCCACAGGAAAGCCAGTAGATGGAAAAAATGTGGAGGTGAGGATCATTTTAGGGTGAAAGGAAATCAGAGCGAACGTTTTGGTTGGCTTTTTCTTTCTCTTTTTTTGAAGGCTGCTTGTGTTCGGCCTGTTCACTGGCCTCCTGGGAGAGCTATTAAAAGCGCCGGCTGGCTCAGGTTAAAGGTAACATTACCTTCACTGCTTCCCTTGGCCAGTGTTTACTGTAGTGCTTATAAGCGCAGGACTCGTCAACAAAATCTGCTTTAAGCATTTACAAGTATGCTTTCTGTTGCAGTCCTGCTGATTCACCTCAGCAGCTGAATTTTTTTCTATCACAGCAAGAGATGTCACATTCTCATCTGTTAGGGATTAATATCCATCTACACATGTATTTTATTATCAGCTGTGGCATTTAAAAGCAAAAGCATGGAGTTGCATTTCTTTCACTCTGAGTCACCTCTTTTTTCCTTTTTTTTTCTACCCCTGGCTGAGAAGGACTAAATTTTTCAGGTAGGGTCTCTACAGTAGTCTGCTAGACGCACCCCGAAGAGGTCATGTTTGTGTTGGGTGGTTAAACCTCTGACACCTCTTCCTCCGGTGCATTGTTCCGATGCGTTGCTATTTGGACAAGAAAGCTAGAGTATTTTGACAAGCTCCAGTCACGCTTCCACACTGTTGATTTGAGGCCTGGGATCTAAATGCCTGGGAAGGGGATCGTCTGTGTTACAGTTTGTCTCATCCTGTTTACTCTGCTGCCACTCTTATTACTCTTGGATAGCAATGAAGGAAGGTAATTTAGGGGTATATATGTGTTTATTCATGGATGAATGTGAAGCGAACACTAAGGGTAATGTGTATGTTGGGGCCCTTTAATCCCAGGATCTTGGTGGATACTCGGCTCACACGGCTCCAATGTGACATTCCTTCGTATCGTTAAAAATTTCATCCAAGTGGGGATAAGCCTTGTGATGCCATCTCGGGGGGTAAGGCTCAATCGGTGAAGCAACAATATGTGGGTATGGTGCAAATGGCCTCAGTTCAGAGGAGGCGTTGCTGCAGCCTGCAAAGATGGAGACCCTGGGAGGGCCCCATGCTGTGGAACAAAAGCAAACAAATGGGCTCAGTAGTCGTAGTAGTGTGGCACAAGGAGAAAGGAGGAGGGATTGCAGCCCAGCATTAAACTGGTCACTTCAGTGTTGATTGTGCCAGCGTAACGTGTTGCAACAGCGGCTGTAAGCCACCTAACTCAACAGTTTTCATCAACAAATACAGATTTCTGGCACATTTTCATTTTTTATCTTTTGTTTTACTTGTTACTATCAAGTCTTGTTCCCATTTAAAATGGCTTATGAAAATGTTTCATAAAATGAACATACAAGTTAAATCCTAACAAACTTTGTTCTTGTTGCTGTGCCCCACAGTGCTTCCCGATCATCCAGATGCAGGTCTTAAAGATGAGCACTGTCCTCTGGTGACAGGCTGTGACAGGGCAGGAGGTCAGTGTGTTTGTGATGCCCATCACTCCTGCTTGGGCTCCTTCACCTACCCAGACCAAGAAACCTGTATGAAGGCCAGTAAGTCAGGTATGGCTCTACTTTTCCATCTCTATTTTTTTTAAAGTCACAGATACACACAGAAGAGATGAATCAGAGTTTGAGGCCATAATGCTGCTCATAGAGAAAAGCTAATCCATAACAAATGTGAATCTGAGGTGACTAATTCTACTTGCATGTCATAGAGATGACACACAGGCTAAGGTTTTGTGCTTCCATTGTCTGTGACTCATCAAACTGTGGTTTGTGCATCCGCTGCGTTTCAGATGGTCGGAGGCACGAACACCGGGACAGACACAGAGAGAAGTACGTGGGACCGTCCGACCCGGCGTGCATGTTCTCTGGGTGTAACCTGACTGCTGAGGGCTGTATGTGTGAGTCTCAGAGTTGCCACCACCACTTCGCCTATATCAACCGCAGCCAGTGCCAGGAAGCAGCAGGTAAACCTCAAGTGGCTTTAGACTGACAACCGCACACCAGGCAACCAGTCGCTGCACTCAGCTCAAAGTTTAAGTGTCTTTGAAATAAATCCTGCAACAGCAAGGTTGCATTTACATCTCAGAATTGAATATTTTTCCATTATTGATATAAGCATTCATATAGAGGAAGTTTTACCTGGTCAAATTCCCTCAGACTGAAACAGCCACAGCATTCCTTATGTCACGGCCAATAATGTGTGAGGAGAAACTTATTTATGCTGACTACAGCAAACCGCTGTGAATAAAAAAAAAGATCATGTCAGGGAAGAGGAAGGGGGTAGGGATGGATCAAAGATGCTGAAATTGAAAGATAGGGGTGGGGAGAAAGTAATGTCTACCTTTAGAAAGGTAGCTGTGAGTGAATCGAGAGCAGCGCGGGAATACGCGGATGTATGTTCACCTCAGCTCTTTGCAGTCTCTTTGATTGACACTTCTGTGTGAAAAACATTATTGGCAGACTGAGTTTAGTTTCCTCGTTGATTTTGTGGGGCGTCTGGTAGATTGACAGTCTCTAGGTAGCGGCAGCCTCCTGAGTGGCATTTGCAAAATAGAACAACGCCGCTACTAATTGCACTCAGTGAACTTCCAGCTATGTTGGGTGCAATTCTTCTTACTGAATATAGACCTGAATATAAACTAGTTTGCCGCTTTGCTGAACAGATGAAGTCTGAAGCATGTGAATATGACTTCCTTTTTGCATGTTTTCTTCGTCTCCTTTTGAAGAGTTCCACATGAAAAACAGCTCTTTTAGATAGCCAATATTCTGCCTGGCAACAAGCCATGAAGACACATTAAAGTTTATTTAGTCTACAGCTAACAGCGAGGTTGTTACAGAACATCCACAGTGCAGCCGTATGGATGTTTATCTTCAGCCTTTTACACAGTAAATCCCACAGGAAGTGTGCTCATCAAACATTATATTGTGTAGACATATCATCTAGTGTTACAGTAAAAGATGGACTGTCTGTGTTGTGTAACTCCCCTCAAAGCCTGAGCCCACTGGATGACAGTTTAAACTCGAACCAGTGAAAACTGTAAACAACATTTTTCAGCAGCTTATGAGTTTTCACCGCAGTACACACCCACCCCTCTTGTAGCCCGTCATTAAGCAGAGGAGCAGGATGTGTGCATCTGTTTTGTCTTAAAGGATACACATGCATGTGGCTTGATGCACACATGTGCATGCTCGCATGTGCTGATACCGTATATCATCGTATTATGTGCAATGATCCTACGAGCCCGCGTGTCTGCATGTGTTTGTACATATGTCTGCGTGAGATAATCATCTTGTTTGTCTTGAAGTCTGGGCAAAGATTTTCCTTTGTCTGTCATCAGAAAGAGCTTCCTCTGCTGGGCTGGGACTCTGTGGGGAGAAAATATGGTCCAGTTGAACTCCACATTGACTGTGTCAATCAACACCATGTTGTCATTAGGCACTTATTAAGGATTGTGTTGCTGTGTCCTGCTTGACTGAATGCTTCCTGTAAACTTGCTGTCGTGACATAAAAGCTCCACTGATAGCAGCTGTCGTTTCCACAAACTGCATGTAAAAGTTCCCCTCTGGTTTATGGACTGATGTTCTGAAACATCCAGTTCAGCATTTAACGGTCCCCTACTTAGATTGTGATAGATAAAATGAATTTAAAGGAATAAAATTCATTAAACCCTAAGGGCACTACATACCTTCCACAGAACACACCTTCCCCAAAGGCACACTATTTCAAGTTTTAATATCTTTTGGCCCAGCTCGGTGTAGAACTAATTCAGTTTTCATTTGCACATCAGTTTTTATCTGGACTTGTCAAACAAATGAATTTCGCTTGTAGTGCCAGTTCTGCGGTCCAGTCAGGTCGGCGGTTTGTGTTCACAGGATCAGTACTCGCCCACTCATGCCAGTCAGGTTGTCACAATTCCAGTGCAAACCCTGTCGAAAGTTTTCCGGATCCAAACCAGCATATTTTTAAAACCACAAAAGTTAAAAATCCCAACTAATGGTCTTCTTGGTTTATCCTTTCACCTACTAAGTGATCTGTTAAACCTCAACTTCACTGCTGTCAATGTTCAGTCACTTCACAATGTTTTGTGTTTTAGAGGTATGAAAAATACTGATATAATTTGTTATCATTCAGTTAGAAGCAGCATGGTGCACCAGACGTTTTGTCCACATGTCAAGGAGGAAAGAGGATGTGATGAGTGTAGCAGAGGAAGGGAAGACGCAGGAAGATAAGAAATCACAAGAGAAGCCAACCATTTTGTTGAGGTATTTGTGTACAGGCCCCAGGGTCATGGCAGGGTGGTGTTTGGTAATTTTACACTCTGGAATGCTTTACATATTTCATTCATGATAAGGCTCCCTCGATGTCATTTTAAAGGAATTCCCCTGCTGTTGCTTACTGATAGGAGCATGCAACAGCAGGTTATGCATTGCTGGTGATTCGTGTGAGTGATGCCTACATACGATCCGAAGTTATCCTGAAGAAGTTAACCAATGCGCCTTCTCACTCTTGGGACGAATTGGGCCTCATATTCATGTGGTAGTTCACAAGTGGCTCATCAGACAGGAAAGCGGTGCCCACTGCGATGCCATGGCACCAGCTGACCTCACTCTCACAAATCTGCTTGCCTACATATGCCACCTCAGTCCTGCCTCTCTCAATCCTTGTGAAAGGACCGTTAGTTCTGCTTGGCTGCAGCCTCTTTGTGGCAGGACTATTACTGGCCAAGCCAGACCGCCACTGGCTGGCGAGGGCACGAGACGTCTCAGTGCTGAGTGTTTGTGTGCCGTCTGTGGAAGCTGTGGCCCTGTCGGTTCCCAGAGCGTGCGCATTTATATGTGTGTGTGGAGAGTGATTTAAAAGAGGAAACAAAGCTCCTGTGTGGCTGTTAAGACAAAAAACATCCCTTAAAGGTATGTTGGGATTTCTGTGAATCCACTTGCAACTCTTGGTCAGCCACTAACCAAGTCAGGCAACTTTAGGCCAGCAGGAAAAGCCAAAATACACAGACATAAACTCTTAGACCCCTCCTGCCTGTCCAGCTCTAACCCATTCCCTCTTTCTGGGCTTAAAACCTCTCCTTACTGAATCAGCCATAACTAGTAACGAATCAAAGACACTCCAACTGGAGGTTAGGCCAGTTCCTGATGTTCTTTGGCCATTTGTTCTATCATCATTCTTTTCCTGACTGCCAAAATAGAAACTAAAGCAACTGCCTCTTCCACAGTTTATCAAGCAGCTGCGTACACCCCAGGTCTCCAGTGAACATGTTTTCTGCAATTGCAACATATTAGGGCAGAGTCTGATGGACACTACATGTGATAATTGTTCATGTTGGTTTCAAAGTGCTTAGTGTGCAGCCCACTGGAGCAAAGTATGTTGGGTTTTATCCCATGGTTTTTCATCTGATTCAGCCGGATGCAGCTGTGCATCTCTGTGTGGTTAACGGGCCCTTTTGTCTGACTGAAGTCTAATGTCCGTCGCTGGCCTTGTTTTGTTCCGTCTGACAGCAAGGAGTTTCTTTTGAGCGTACGTGTGCTGTGTATACTTGCTGTGCACACATGAACCTACATGAATGCATCAATGTGCAAATGTTGACATACAAGTTGTAGAAGTTCTCATGAGCTCACTCAATCCCACCTCGGCTGTGTGCTTGACTTGGGAGGCTGAGATCATGTTTATAAACCTGCAAATATTAGCTAAAGAGCAAGATAACCGGTCATAAAGCAGATGCAGGGCTTCCTCCATCTGCAGGGCTGCACTCTGCCACCTCTAGCCTTTGTCCACGGTGTAGGGCTGTCCCGATACCGCTTTTTCATTTCCAATACCGATACAGAGGGTTGAGTATCGGCTGATACCCGATACCGATACTTACATTTTGTTATGAGCAAAATATTGTGT
>JBBDHI010000021.1:8474431-8487522 GCA_037177115.1 Craterocephalus stercusmuscarum
AGAAACTGCTGTTTATGGCTGCATTGCAGATGCAGTCCAGATCCAAACTGAGTTTAAAAATGTATTTGAAATATGCAGCGACATTGTAAATAAGACAAGCGGGGAGGATTTACTTTAAGAGTATCTGGCCATAAATCTGCAATGCAACCACAAATAAACTCAATATGGCAGCTATTTACATCCACCCAAAATGACACGCCGGCTGGCCTCTGTTTAGTGTTCATTGTTCTGTAACAACTGGAACAGATTCGTAGCCATCTCACCACCAGCAGGGGCCTGAAGCACAAGGCAAATAACTATAAAAGGGGCTGCTCCCTGTGATGTTTGTTGTTTTTGTGATCAGAAGCCTTTTCCTCATTCTGTGATTTCACACATGAATTGAAAAGATAAGGTGGGAGAGGAGGGAAAAAAAGTGGTTGAGGCTGAGAAGGATGAAAGGGGTAAACAAGCAGTAGACTTACAGCCAGAACCTCAATGTCATTGCTCTTGTTCTGCAAATTGCTACTGAGATTCTGTAATCTTGTTTGGATCTGAAATGAAAGAGAAGATGGATGTGAGAGAGGAACAAAAAAGGAAAAAAAAGAAAAGGAATAACTGTTCACATGCAAAGTTTATATAAGCAATCCTTTGGCTTGGCTTGAAGTTACAGCCATGATATTCCTTATACGTAATTCTCTCGTACTTATGGTTGACATGCATAAGACACAAGATCATCACTGTGAGGCTTCGTGCAACAATGGGTGTGACTTTCCCCACTAAAACCCAATCACTGTGTGAGGCTGTGTGATGAACTCAGTGGATAGAGCTGTCGCCTACTAAACAGGAGGTCGGAGGTCACCTATCAACAGGTGCTTTGTGAATGGGTATGTATGGGTGAATGAGATATGTCATGCAAAAGCGCTCTTTGTGGTCATGTGACTAGAAAAGCACTCTAAAAGTACAGTCCATTTACCATAGCCTCCTTCACTGCTTTAATTGAAAATTATATGGGCATGGGCTGGTTCTGCTGTGTTACACGAGGAAAAAGTAACTAAAAACACAGCTTGAAAGCTCACTTTTGGTTATAAGCTTGTGCTTACCGAGAGGCCTTAGTAAAAGCTGAGAGGTCACAGCTGACTTTATTTAAGTGGGTCACAAATTCAACGGGGGCACCACTGCAGGAGATGTTGTGTTGGGCAAGTGGAGGGCAGAAAACATATCTAGATTCAAGTTTTTGCCAGTTTCCCATCATTATCTTTGTGGTCATTGGTTAAAAGTAAACAAGGTGGGACAAATAATGGAGTGAAAGGATTAGACAGAGAAAAAAGTGGTTCAATATCCAGAAACATAACTGAGCTCTTAAAAAAGGAGCAAATTTCTATCTCGGTGTGTGTTTGTGCGTCACAAACCTGAGTCTCATAACGCCGTCTAGTGCTAGCAGAAACTTTCTCTGGGCTAATGACGTTCACGTTCATGTTTGTCGTGCTGCTGCTCCCATGCTGCTCCGAAGAGCCTGGAGACATTTTGCCACATATATCCAGTTATAAAACCACAAGTCAGGGGTACATCTGACAGGAAAGCACAAATATCTGAAACATTCTTGTTCAGCTACTTTTCTGTCAAATTAAAACATCCGCTGCCAAAGCTGGTGAGAAATCAAACACCTCAGCTCATTCTTCTGTGGCAGCATTTGCTCATCCATCTCGATAAATTAGGTAAACACAGCATTTTTTTTTTGTATTTAGCACTTAACTGTATGAACTGTATGTAAACAGAAGTATGCTTGTTCTATGCTCCTGTAAGACGTTACGCTCACAAACATCCAGTTTATAGAGTCCGATGTGTAGCAATGCCTCTCAGTACAGTACCTGTGTTGTTGAGCTGCGACCCTTTCGGGTTCTGAAGGGTCATGCTTTCAGAGATTTCCCTGCAGGGACACAAGGATGACATTCATAAGAACTTGGTTCCCAGACATCTGAACAGCACATCACGCAAAATGTTTTTACCTGCTGTTTCTCTCGTCAAAGAATTTGGTCCGACATTTCTGAATGATGTGGTCCACCAAGTCCGACTCTGGAATTCGTTTCTCTGACTGCCTGTCCTTCTCAAAGGATTTTACCTTAGGGAACAAAATCTCTTTTACATGTGCTGGTTGATATGGCATTCCCATAAGCGCATCTTAGAGAAAGAGTCCACTATTATCTTTATTACACATGAAGATAGCAGATAGAAGTCGTTTATTGTGAAGCTTGTCACTGCGTATGTGTATGTAAATAAACTCAGATGTCCGGAGAGTTCTCTGGATGGAAATGAAAATTGGTTCACCTTCACATATTGTCCTTCTTTGTCAGACACGAGGACCATGCACGTGATTCCCGCCAACCGGCAATGATCCAACAGCGTCTCCTGAGACTGAACATATAAAATGGAAAAAGAGAATTTTAAACTATTCAAAAGTATTTGAAGGAGGAGCACATTGTTAGAACAGCAGAAACTGCATACTGTGTACTGGCTTTTACAACTCGGCCTTGAGGGTGCTGTCCAGTGTGGCCTCTGGATTTCAGAGAAGTACAAGCCGCTGACAGCCCAGAACCCTCAGACAAGTTTTTTTCTAATGCTTTCTTTCAGAATTACTGAAGGATCGCAAATCAACTTGGAAATACATTGGAATTGCACAGTGAAAGTGTCATAGTTCCCTATTTCAGCTGTGACTGATCTGGTTGTTGAAAGACTGAGAAAAATGTTGCTGAGAAACATCTTAGCTAAAATGTGAAGACAAAAAAAGCAGATAGTTTCTACTGCAGCATTTGTTGAGTTTAAATCAAGTTAGAGTTTCTCTTAAAATCCAAAGAACAGACAGCGAGCTGGAACTTGAGACCAAAACCAATGTAAATTCAGAAAATGCACTCAACCATGATGCTGAGTGTGTATGCATACATCTGTGTTAGCCCAATTTCTTCTCATTAATTTCAGCTTGGCTCTCCCTTTGGACTTGCTAGTAAGGGTGTAGAACAAACCCTGCAGTGTGTTTGCATAAACGTGTGCCAGTTCGCCCTGTCCTCATGTAAGCTTTCACACTTCCTCTTTTCTTGCAACTTTCTTCCAGCCAGATCGAATCATGTCAAAGGTAAGCTCCTTCCCGGGGTCAGATGGGCAGCTTGGGGTCTTTGCTGACGGCATGTGGAAGGTGTTTGCCATATTTGGGTGATAAAAGCTAAAAGCGTGGAACCGTCTCCTGGGGATGAATTAAAGTCGGTCTGTTAAGATGCCAGCATGTGAACTGCTAACAAAAGTTAGGAGAGGGGGAGTGATGGGTGAAAAGGTCTGAACGAGGTGTGCTGACCAGCTTTTCACTGTCTGAAAAGCACTGATCTGCATACATAAACAACAAAAACACACTCAAAACACTCTTGATAATCTGGAGCTTAATGACTTAATGGCTTGTTTTTAGCATTACCCAAACTCATAATTGCCTCTGAGGACTCTGGGGAAATAGCGGTGGCCAAATGTTTGTGTCCTGTGCTACTAACAATGAGCACCATTAAAGCAAGCAGGCATTGCAGAGGTGGAGAGTTAAAACAACAATAGCTTTTATGAGCAGGGGAGGAAAAAAAAGGAGGACATTAAAATGCTGGTACAGGGATGTGGCAGGGAGGCAGTTTACACAAACAGGGCTGAGATCAGTTTGTCACATCAACATGAAGAATGTGACAGAGGCACGACATCACAAGTTTTGCACCAGACGATAAAAAGCTTCTCTTTGAGAGGACTGATGTCAGCTTGGCTATCCTCCATCAACAGCACAATAATTGCCAACCAGAACTCACCAAAAGACTTTATTAGCAGTGTGTCTCACAAACGTCTCAAGCAGTTATTTGTAACAGAAATGATGGTGCAGTGTAATGTGAGTAAACCCTTTTCAAATGGAACCATCAAGCAGAGCTCAGACTAAAACAGTTACCATTTCTGACCCCATCTGTACTTGTCTGCAGTTGCTAACGAGCAGCTTTTAGCCGAAGAACAGGACCTGAGTGTTGCCCTCTGTGGGAGGGATGAGGTTACTACAAGATCAGAGGTGTTCAGGAAGTTTTAATGGTTCTCGCAGAACTCCAAAATGGGTTAAATCTGAGATGTGGTTTAGTGTAGGCAAACCTTTCCTTAGCTTATTTGCTTGTGAAAGTAAAACATGTTGTCATATTTGCCTTTTAACATGGCAACATTAACACCTGCATCTAAAAAAATCATTTATGTTTCTATTCTTATTTCAAAAGTGATGATTTCCTGGAAATCAAGACTTCTAAATGTTTCATTACAGGGTGCATATGGGGGATTTTTTTGGTGACATGTTTATTTGTTAACGGTCAAGGGCATAATAAACCCTGATCGCTCTGACAGGTTGAGGTTTTTTAGAGGTGACACCTCCCCCCACAAGCAACTCTTTCCCCCTCCATTTAAAAGATATACTCCTCCCTCGCCACTCATTATCACCTTTTGGTAGTCATGAGTCAGCAACGGGAAAAGGAGTGCATTCGCTGTAAATTCAAGATGTGCAGCTGATGTGGAAAAGTGACGTCATATCTCGGATTTTAGAGGAAACAAGTAAATATAGACAACAACAGTTACCCACTATTCTAATTTTAAATCAGCTCCCTTTGGTTTTCCTGAGGGAAGACAGTGATGCTGCTAACCTGTGAGACATCGTAGGCGATGTCTGCAGAGAGGCCGATGTTCCACAGCTTCTGGACAACATTAATGGCTCTGGACATTGACGAATGTCCTACAGGGACCACCAGAGCGTCACAGGAACTCACTGTTGGCTGATGAAAAGAACAATAAATACAATCACACCCCTTCAAAAACTATAAATACAGAGACTCTTCGGTTTAAAACACATGTGGACAATAAATTATTTCATTTAGGGACAGTTTTGAGCCTGAATCCAAAATTTAGAAAATGATGTGCCTCCAAAAATAACTCCATGGAGTCAAAAGCCACAGTGATCATAGTTATTAACATGTTTCTAAAAGTGGCTGTGTGGCAGCCAACTGCTGTAAAAAGGCATCATTAAATATGAAACTCTACCCGCTGCTCCTTCATTACAATAATTAAGAATGTCAAATCCCTGTGTGTGCGTGTGTGTGTGTCTCTCACTGGCTCCTCCATGTTGGCAATGGCAGCACAGACTTTGTCCAAAGCAACACTAGCTCCCACTGCGCTGGGGACCAGCACTATGGAGGCTGGCCCTCGAAATTCTACGATCTTAGTAGAACAAAAAAAAGGTCAAAATGAGATGCATCACCAATACAGCTTCATATGGAATAAACAGAAACAAAAAGCAGCCTTCAAAGTTGTGTAAATTGTGAATAAAAACTACCCATTAACAATGATCAAATGATAATGTGCATTTAATAACTTCATGTCAGTTTATTCACTGGTTTTAAACGTGTGGGTGGATGACTAAAACCCACCAAGTGGTCGTAGCGTCCTCCAGCAGCCACTATATCTGGTACAGTTCGCTTGCGTTTCTTAATGAAAGCCACAAACTGGAAGATGATTCCAGAGTGGTGCTGCACCTTATACACCAAACCCAAGTTGACCACCACCTACCGAGGAGATAAACTCACATTAAAAACAAAAGAAACAAAACAAAGTGGCACCATCTTTTACACTTCCTCAGAGTCCAAATCACCCTTAGTTTAACGCCCAGTCTGCGCAGGAGCACAGTGAGCTCCTCCAGGTCCTTGAGACCCTGCTTGGCCAACTGGGTGACAGCCGTCTTCTGCTTGGTGAGAGATGTTAGAAGTGGTGCCAGTTCCTGCAGATTTCCCTTCTGTTCAATGTACTTGTACAATGTCTGCAGCTAAAATCAGGTGAGGAGGAATATCAGTGAGTACAAGTATACCGCGACAGAATCATGTATCTTTGGAGGTACTGAGTGAACATTTACGCTGTTGGTTGAGAGGGAAAAGTTGCAGAACTTTGCTTCCACCTCGCGTTTGGTCAGCTTTTCACTCTGTAGCAAATACAGACATTAGCTTATATCAGACAGGAACACAGCATATGATCAAACCAGGATGTCAATAAAACACATGATGTTTGACCGGCACTGACCATGGCATCACAAAGTATGTTTGAGGCTTGGTTCAGTTTGTCCTCCGGGACACCGCTGTGGAGCAGGATGGCCTTCAACAAGCTGGTGTGGTTCAGGTAGATATTATAGTTCCTTTCCTGTAGCCATAAACACACCTTTAACCCTCTCAGCTACAATTACAGTCAATACCAACTGCATCTCTGCACAATAACCACCGCAACAACTAATAACTGTTATGTCCGGCTGCCCTCTCATTCTGTCTGGATCACATATTCTTAAAAGCTTTCATACAAAGAGCAGGGCAGTGGAAAGGATCAGAGACAGGATCTATGAGGGATGAGATAGAGGCTAGACCCAAGGTTGACTGGGTTCACAAAGCATCCAAAAAAGAGCTGCGACTGGAGACTGACGCAGCACTGGGGTGGACGAGGACAGGAAATGGACTGAACTGGACGGGAGGGAAGGAACCGGACAAAGCTACGCATAGCAGATTTACAACATAAACAATAAATACAGTGTAAATCACTCAGGCTTACACATACTTTGGTATGTAGAGAATGTGGGTGGGAAGTGAAGGGGAAAAAACAAAGGGTCAAGCTAGGCGGATGGCATTTGTAGGGAAATAAGAGAACGATACATCAGCTCGGGCACTGACTCTAATGTCTTTATCACAGTAAATATGTTTGTTCGGTATTGATGTAGGTGTGTAACCTGTAGGGCTGGGAACTCCTGGACTATTTCAGAAATGGTGTAAATAGTCTCTGCATCAGGGAGAAGACTGTTGGTGACGGGTGTGATGATGTCAAAGGCACATTCCAGGAGCTCCCTCGGGTGTGCACGATCCAGTTTCCTGGGGCGGAACACACGCTCAATGCTGTACCTTATGGGGGAAAAAATATAATGTAACACACACTAACACTTCCTTCTGAAAATAGAAGGTAATTTTCACAGCAGAAACCGAAAAAGCAATCAGTTTGTCAGAATCCATGCCATTAAAATGAACACACTGCAGATGTTCACAGAGATAGAATCTCTAACATAAGCTAAACATAATACTTTTCAAGTGTGAGAGCTGGATCATTACAAAATTAAATGTAATAACTATTTGAATCAAAAAGATAAAATCTTATACTTTAGACAATAACAGACTTTTTTCAATGAAATAAATTACAATAATATGAATCATTATGATCGACTCATTTTCTTCTATCATGCAGAGGGTCTTTGACACCATTGTGATGATATAAGCAATATTTTTCTTGACAACTATATTTTCTGGATTTCACCTTATTTTATTACAAGTATATATAATTTAGCATTAAAAGGGCCTTCATAGTTGTCCAAGACAAGCATTGCTTTGGTTCTATTAACAGTGTGCTAATAGGTTAAGTGTATCCTCTTCCCTTACAAGAGGACAAGGCATCCAGGTTTCCAAAAATAATTCCTTAAAAATAAAAAAACTGTTTGCGTTTTACATGAATTTCTCTTAAATGATGAGAAAATCATATCTTAAATTCTACATGATATTCCTAAATGCTACTATGACAATTTGGGGTATGCACAGTTTATGACAACATGGTACATTTTTATATCTGAAGCTTCACATGTCAAGATGCCTCTCTGGGACATTTCTATTTAAAAACAATTAAGTAATTGTCACCAAATAACCTCATTCCAGTAGTTATGAGATTTACTTCAATCAAATAAATACAGAATTTGTAAATCATTGGAAAATGACAAAGCTGTTGGAGCTCATAAGCACCTGGCTTACAAATGATCATTACTACAAGCACTGAGGCTACGTTCAGATAGCGGGCCGAAGTGAGTCAAATCCGATTTTTTTTCCCCTAAGCGACTTGTATCGGATATTTTTACAACAGTCTGAACGACACAGATCGTTTTTTTTTTTCAAATCCGACCCGGGCCACTACGATATGTGGTCCTAAATCCGATATGTATCTGATCTTCTGCCATGCAACTTCAGTCTGAACAGCCAGGTCGCATTCATCCGACCAATACATCATTAATACCACACAAATGGCATTTTTCTGCAAACATGGCGGCAGAAAATGCAGAGACAAATCAACGAAGGGAAACAGAGGTTTCTGAACTAATTAGTATTTGGGGACAGAGCTCTATTCAGGCCAAACTCGAGGGCTTCCTCTGAACAGACGTTGCTGCCACCGCTCCAAAATATGCCATGGCCAAATATCTTGCTCTTTTCCTCTTTAATCTCCCTCTTAAAATGATGCCATTGTAAATGTGCCGGCTTCGGTGGCACAACAACTTTATAATCGCCAGATATGTTCCTCGGTTACCATCCATGTTTACTTCCATAAGTAACAACGCCAAAGGCACACTCACTGTCTTCTAAGCATGTGGGACAGTTTACGTGTGCATGAGGTTCATACATTAGATCAAATACAAGTCGCATTTAATTGGAAATATCAACGGACTCTTCCAAAAATCGGATTTCACAAAAAAATCTGAATTGAGCATTATGGCCTGCAGTCTGAACCTAGCCTAAGAAAGGTGTTTAAGATGAGCCAAGTCATTCAAAAACAACAACTTTACCTCTTCAGGTGTGTTATATTATTGCGGGCAACAAATCTTGCGAACGCCATCTAAAGCCAAAACAGAATTGAGACATTGGGTGGACGTATAATGACAGTGCAGTCAGTGCATGCCAGGCTGTAATCAATCACAGTGTGGAAACAACCGTTTAGTCCTGAGGGTTTCCTCAGACAGCAGGATCTCACAGCGGCTGCTGATTGCAGCCTCACATTGTGCGTGTTTGCATTTGCTGATACAAATAGCTCTATAATTGGTGTTTGTGTATAAGCATGGACATGCACCCCAGAGTGTGCTATGTGTGTTGAACTTACGCGAAGGTCATAGGGCAGTGTAACGAGCATTCCGCTGTGGTCCATGAAGCAGGCCAGCTCACTGCCATCATACAGCTTCCTGTCTCTAGGAAGGAGCAGTGGGGTCTGGAGACGAACCGCACCTGAAGACAAATATGAAAAGATCACTGCTGCTCCTGGAAGAACTGGTGCATGTGTGCAGATACAAACAAGCCCAGCTGGACGTAATCAACAATGAACGTAGATTCCCCGCTGCCCGACAGTGAACTTATTGTTCAGCTGCCTCACACTGGAGCAGATGTCGGGGTTCCTAAAACAAGCTGCAACAGGTCACAAGTGCAAGTGGTTTGTGGCAAACAAAGGCTAATATTCACACACATGAAACAAAGACAGTGTACTCACCGTGCTTCTTAAAGATCCTGGTGATGGTCTCATACACATGCTGCTGCAATTTGGCACTGCTGAGGCTGAAGCTGCCCTGAAGGGAGAGCAAACAAACAGTCTATGTCAGGGACTGATTACAAACGAAAGGCCTGAGCTCTTGTGTTGAGGTAGCACAGAAGAAAAAGAATGGACAGCACAGCTATTTCCAGTGTTGCAGTGACATCTGCAGTTAGAGCAGGGAAATAAAGGCATGTTCCCTGGAAACACTAATGAAAACCTCTGTATCCAGAATTGTAAAATCCACATCCATCATCAGATACTAGTCACGCTTTGGATGGAAGTGGATTCCACTGAATATGGGGATGAAAACTTCTGATCCTTCAGTGCTCTGATCTGAGGAGTGCAGGACATTCTGATCATAGCAAAGTGACAAGAATCTGGACTTTTCAATCTGAGCTAAAGCTGAACAATATCTACAGCTTGGTTTTCTTCAGACAACGGGGATTTCACCCTGTCTAAGCATTTACTCCCATCATTATTATCATTATTTCATACACTGGTAACAAATCCACTCTGTCCTGTTCTTATTATGGATTTTGGGACTAAACTCTAATACATTGAATTGACATAATTTGAATAATACTGTTTTAACCCCCACATGGTAATTATATTGTTGCTGTATAAATAAATATAAGCTCATAAAAATCAGCTGGAAAAAAGACATTTGGGAATTTGTGTTTGTTACTTGGCAACCACTAAACTTGGTGAAATCATATGCATCACTGGCAGATAACAGAGGTGAGCTCACTGGAAGAATACATGGACAAAAAATTAAAACCTATAACATCTGTTGTGGTTTTACACTTACACTTATTACACTTTCCTGCCTGTGTAACCTGACTGCTGCATAGAAAGGTCTTACCACATCTGGGTAAAAGACATAAGACTGTACTCCCAATATCCAAGCTTTGTCATTGATGGTGCACATATGGTAATCCATTTCTCTGCTAAATGTTTTACCCACACTAATGAGGGTCTTCCCCAAGAGCTAAAAGAAACTGCAAATGATGCATGAACATTTGTCGTTTTGACATATTCCTGAATAAAAAAAGTCAAATGCATCAGAACTGGTTTAAAAGAGTCCAATGGAAAAAAAAACATGATCTACTCTACTGAGTCATAAATTTCAGCCTCACCTTGTGCAGGTCTATGTCATATGTGTAATCCATGACTGGTGAGGTGTTTTGGGCAAACAGCTGGCCCACCATGGTGCGGTAGGCCTTGCCGTTGATATTAGCCATGGTGTGCTGCAGCACCTCATGCAGCTCCGATTCCTCCATCTGGGGAGGTGGCAGCAGTTCGCTCTTCAGCAGCTCCTGGGCTGTGGGTCGAAGGGCCGGGTCATGCTTTAACAGCCACTCTATCACCTTCCCCTGACAAACACAAGGATTAGACAGGTAGGAAATAATTTCAGAGCAATGGGGAGAGAGATTCATCCCTGCCGAAGTGCCTGCCATCCCTGTGCTTCTGTTACCTGTGTTCCTTGCTCGTGTGCAAAGTCCTCTGGAAATGAAATGGGCTCCTGCCAAATTGAAGATATGGAGGTTAAAAAAAATTAAATAAATTCAGTCAGAAACTAAATTCATTTCAAAGCACTCTTCCTGACGTACCACTCGTAGCTGGCTCAGGACAGAGATGCGCTCTGCACCTGTGGTCATTGGGCGATATGACATCTCAAAGAGAATGATCCCCAAGCTAAACAAGTCAACTTTCTGAGGACAGAAAATTAAAATATACTCATTAAAAAAAAATGCAGAGCATGCAAAGCTAAATTAGGCCATACAAGTTAGTTTAACTTACTTGGTTGTAAGTAGCTTTGGTGTTTCCTTGAACCTCCGGACTGACATATAGGGCTGTGCCAACCATTCCTGTCATGTTACCTGAAGAGGGAGATGTAAAAGGAGCTCAAGATGTCAAACAATGCAAATACCAAACTCTTCAGCAAATATTGAGACTTCATGAGTAATTCATAAATAAACTGTCTGCACCTGTTGGGTCTGGTTTGGGCATCAGTGCTGAGCCGCTCTCTTCCTGCTCAAATTTACCTGCAGCCTGTGAGAGAAAACCCTCTTTAAAAGATGACAACATGCCAAGATTTACACATTAGGCTTTGCACAGCCTTTAAACAGAGTGAAACTTCACACTGCATACCACATTAGCAGGATGGTCAGTAGCTAGGCCAAAGTCTCCAATTTTCACATGGTCTTGTGAGTCAAGGAAGATGTTGACAGGCTTCAAGTCCCTATGAATCATTCCCTTAAAAAGTGACATGGGTCATAAATGCTCAAATAAAGCTTCAAAATAATAACCAGAAATTTAAACTAGTTCCATACCTGCTCATGGATGTAAGCAAGGCCATCCAGTATCTCTCTGAATAACCTCCATAACCGATTCTGGTCGTGGTACAGGCTTTGATCTATTGTGTCCCTTAAAGTGCTCTTTTCACAGTATTCCATCTGTCAGGTACACAATGCATGCATCAACAATGAAGCAAATACATTTAAAGGAGTAAAAATGAAGCATGAACAAGAGGCTTACTTGTATGTAAAGGTAATGTGCTATTGACAGCTGTCGATCAGAGTCTGTGCTCTCTGTTGTATCCGTCAAAGGCCTTTTGCTTGGCTCAACCTGCGGAAAAAGATACCAGCTGCTTGTTGCACCACATATGATACTAAAGAAATACTCAAGCACAGTGGATAAATGATGAAATGAAGGTTTTATAAACCTGCGACATCTCGTCTATGCTCTCATCACCATTGTCAAAGATGATGTCACTCCTCGAGTCGCTATCTGATGGCCTAGGAGGGGAAAAAGTGTCTTGGTGCTTGTTTTTTTAAAAGGAAAAAAAATTAATTTAGGGGGAAAAAGAAGAAAAACTTACAGAAAAGAGGCACCAAATACATCTTCATCATCATCATCATCTTCGTCACTTGACTGGTGTCCACTGCACTTGGCGCTGGAGGACCTTTCGATGGAGGTTGACCACTCTACAGAGCTCGATAAAGCCGGAGGCGGAGCGATGTCCTCCACGTTGTCGAGGAGGCCGAGCTCGTTGAGGCGCTTCGGGGAGTCTCTGCCTTGTGGATGTTTGTCGGGTGTGCTCTGAGGCTCCGAGCTGTCGGTGTTGCTCAGCACTCCCGTGGACGGCTGCTCGTGCCGCTCGATCCACGCATTGTAATAGCGGACAATGTTCTCATGGTTCAGGCGTGAGAGCAGCGTCACCTCGCCTTTGATGCGCCTGAACTGCTTACTGGCTGGATTGACCTGGATACGCTTCACAGCATAGTAACAACCGTCTAGTTTGTTTTGAACCTGCAGGTGAAAAGAATGGACACA
Organism: Craterocephalus stercusmuscarum; assembly: GCA_037177115.1. Taxonomy (NCBI): domain Eukaryota; kingdom Metazoa; phylum Chordata; class Actinopteri; order Atheriniformes; family Atherinidae; genus Craterocephalus; species Craterocephalus stercusmuscarum. The sequence goes on from JBBDHI010000021.1 coordinate 8,487,146, forward strand.
GAATATAACTTCAAGGCAAAGATGATGCTATTTGGGACATGGGAGGAATGGAAAAGAAAAAAAAAAAGTGTTGTTTACCTTAATTACGGCACCAAAGGCTCCTTTTCCAAGAAGCTGCAGCTCCTCAAATTCACTGAAGTACCGAGAAACCTGCCTCTGCAAACCTGAACTGAAGGGAGCATTGAGGATGTGGCTGCGGGGGATGACTGACGATGGAAAGTCTACGGCTAGATCTGGAAAATCAGAAAAGAAAAAAAAAGAAAAACCCTTTTTTCTAAATGTTTTTTTAAATTGTGTCTACCTGCAGGTTGGAAGCTGTGGAAGCTACAGATGAACAGCTAATGCTGATTCTCAAAAGATTCACATATACATATATA
>JBBDHI010000021.1:8531237-8546218 GCA_037177115.1 Craterocephalus stercusmuscarum
TCGACTAAAACGAGACTAAAACTAAAACTTACTGAAATGACTAAATATGACTAAAACTAATATGTATTTTAAGACTAAGACTAAAACTCAAATGGCTGCCAAAAACAACACTGGTGTGATGCCTACCCTGCTCTTCACATCCTTCAGCTTCGGGAGGATCTCCAGCCCGAAGCCATCAGCCTGACCTCGGGTTCTGTTTCCTCCGTTCATGTAGTTCCCAAAGGCCAGAACGAGACCCATCACATCCTGCAAGCTCTTACACTCGAGCAGGTCCTAACACAAACACACACATGAACAGAGTTTTGGGAAAGGAGCCCTTTATGTGGTTTAATGACACATCTCAAGCTGTGTTTTTTGATGTCATGATGTCCTTACTTTGGAAACAGTGGAGATGATTTCCACCTTGCGATGTATAGAGGAGATGGTGTCGAGGAAAACTGACTGGAAGATGATGCAGTGGGCTCGTCCTGCAAAGTCAGGAATCTGGGAGAGCTCGTAGAGAAACCTGGAAAACAAGAAAAGGGAGGAGGAGCAGGGAGGAGAGGAGGGAGAAGGGGAGGGGGGAGTGATGTGTTATGACAGAATTAAACAAAATGTCTAACAGGAAGAAGTATTTTGGGGCCTTGGCAGGCCCAGCTTCCCCACACAGGCTGACTGAGGCAATGTTGCTGTTCACAGGCAGGCAGGCAGCTGATAGTCATGAGCGGTGCTGCTCGGCTGGGTTTGAAAGGTCCACGGGGTCGGGTGGAGGGAAAGCGGCGAGCGGTGCACAGAGACTGATCAAAGGTAGCTCTGGCCTGATGCAGGACGACTTATGTAAACAGTGCCGTGTCGGAGGGGAGCGCAGCGGTAACATCCTGTGTGATTAGGCTGTGCTGATGGAGGTAGACACTGAGTAAGGATGACTCAGGCAGCTATAGTGACAGCTCTGGTCAAACATGGAAATGGGAAGGCCAGGCGGAGCGGCACCGTTGGGTCCAAACCTCGTTAACTGCCCTGGACTACTTAACCCCAACAGGAACTACTGAACTACTGAAGCAATGTCTGATGATGCATCAATATGCACACAAGTCGTGAAAAAATACCTACCCCCCCCCCCTCAAAAAACCAAAGTCATTATCAGCACTAACTGATGTAACTAATAGTAAAAATTATTGTAAAGATAACTTTTAAATAATTACTATTACATTTAATATGGTTAAATGTATAAATAATCTGTTATTTAAAATATGAACGAATGTGGTCTATAAAAAAAACTATATTCAAACTTGAAACTTTATAAAAACAGGTAAACCTAGGATTTGACAAAAGGAGAATATCTTACAATGATAAAACTTTTTTTTTTAATTGTTAAAAAATATCCTACTGTTCAGGTTTATCCAGCAGTTTAACTTCATCTTCTTTGGAGGTCTGATAATGTCCCATTATCCTGTCCAACTCGTCACTGGTGGCCCTCTGTGAGGACACACAACGTGCAGCATAAATACAGATAGTGCAACTATCCAGAGAACATTAAGAACACTGAAGAAAAATGTTTCTAATGCATTTATAAAAAAAAAAATCTATTTTCTCTACCATTACTATAGACTTCACCGGCTCGGTTACTTACATTTTCATACAAAGCCTCAATGGTCTCCAAATCCACCACAGAGTTGTCCACATTAAGAACAGCTGGTAAAGATAACAGTAAAAAGACATTCATTGTGAGCAGCCAGTCTTATAAAAGTGTAAAATTGCGGCCTAAGCATGTTGCCTTTTAAGTGTTGACAGTGAAGAAAAACCCTGGCGACAGACATAAAATGGTGATAGCCTTGTAGTTTGCTACAATTAATTACATACTAAATTTAGTACATTAGATTAGAAATTATCCCAATTTAGTGCCACAAAAAGGAGATTATGTAACTTAAATCACGACGATGCTCCTTCAAAAAAGAAAAAATTTCATTATTGGATGACATGTACATGAAAATTACAAACTGAGAATATCAGCTTTATCTGGTGAAGTTTGAGGAGACCACAGACATCGGGCCAAAACCAGAGCTCCTCTCGAGCGAACTAGGGGGACGAAGCCCCTCGGCGTGGCTTAGAGAAGAAAGCCTGAAACTGCTTAACCTCTGAGCCCACAGCTAGAACCACCACAGCCAACAACCAACTAATGATTATAGAGCTGGGGGTGGGTGGGGTGGAGGGTGGTGGTAATGGGGGGCAGTTGAAGGTGAGAGGATGCTAGTTTTGCAAACTGAAGCTTGTCGGGCTGTTTTACTTTCAAAGTGTGCAGATGACAGGAGAGAATGGCTGAAAAAGATGACTGTGTAGCGTCTTCGAGGTGTTTCAGGTTTATGGCTTAGTGATGGGGGGGAGGAGGTGGGTGTCATGAAGGGAGGGATGGCTCCACTGCCTCTGTATCAGCTGACAGTGGCCTGGTTGGTGTCAGCTAAGGAGGTCTACACACCCTCTGCTTTTAAATCAGTCACCAAAGAATCTTTAAAATGCATCACATCACATGAACACAAAGCTGGAAATGTAGATACCTTTTACTAATACCTGATACTAAACCCTGAGGACTCTAGAGGACTGAGAAGGGATTCAATTCTAAAATCTTTTGAATTCAAGCTTTAATTTTCTGACAAATCTGGCAGCCAAATGTTTGGGGTGTAAAACCCCAAACCAAATCTTATATGAGGGAATTATCCATGGTTGGGGTTCCCAGCCATTTCCTTGGTTGCTATGCAAACCTCCACAAAAATAATCTTAAAGTAATAATAATAATAATATCTAAGAGAGGCTTTAGATCCAACAGGAAAGAATGTGGGTTACTTTAAATAGAACACAATTTACATAATTAAATAATGTGTGGTTTTAATATAATTTCAATGACAGATGCAAATTGAGATAATTTCACCAACAACCACCCGGTCTTTTCCAATCCTGCACTGACTTGCATTCTGGCTGGCAGCTGTTCTGCAGCAGAGAAGCTGTCAATGTGATCCCAGAGTCTGGATCAGAGAAAACGCTGGAGGTCCATTTCCTACATCTTATTAGAGTGGATTATTCAGTCCCTCAGCCATGCAGCCGTCAATCACACACCAAAGGGGGGCCTGCCCCAGTGTGCACAGGAGCACTCTGATCCGAGGGGAGCCGGATATCTCTCCACACCGACAGATCAAAGCCTGCCTGCCAACGGCCTCACACCCTCTCCTTCCACTTTTCACTCCTGTGGTGTGTGTGTGTGTGTGTGTTTGTGTGAGTGCGGTGAGGTGGTGTGTGGGGGAGAGCCTCCCCTTGCCCTTGAACCATGGTGGCCCTTGAGGTCCCCCAGTCACTGCGACGGGAGCTTTTGACCCCTTCTCTCTTAACCAGAGCGCAGCCTTCCCCTCCTTCCCTCTCCCTCGTAGCTGTAATTACATTACATGTACCATGGCCTTTTAATTTGGCAACAAAGGGGAGGCAAGCCTTTAGAAGTGCTTTTTAGGGGTTCTGTCCTTTATTGTCAAATTCAAATTGTCCATTTCACATACACCTCCCATTAAGGAGAAAGGAGGCAGCCACACGCTGGGTGGGAACAGGCCTTTTTACCAAACAACCTCCACAAACTGACACTGGAAGAGGGAGAAAGGCACCGAGGGGAGACGACAAAAAAAATCTAAACAAGATGCTTGCACTGGTGTATGTGCTTCTTGGCTTGTGTTTGAGGCAGTTTTATGTGGTAGCACAGTGTCTGCTAACTGTGGAAGGTGGTTTTGTACATGCTTAGATCATTAGTGGGGTGTCAGTCCCATTAGGCTTGTGGAAACCGTCACTGGCTACAATAAACAGATCTGCTGGCCGCATGCTCAGACTAGCAGGCGGCAGGCATTCTCAGCCACAGTCCCTGGACAGGACTAATTCCTGGCCCATCTACAATGTCCCCAACACACATACTGTGTGTTTACACACCCATGCAGCCACACACACGCGCATTTTCCACCGAACAACCAAGCATGCAATCAATCTGTGCAGCTTTTTAAATGAAGGACATGGCAATTTGATTCTAACCAGCGCGGAAGGCCTGACAGAAAAACCGAAGGGGCTGCTCTCACCCCACTGTTGCCATCTCTTGTTATGACAAATCGAGGCATTCTTTTTCCCCGTTGTGGTAACTGGGAAAATCATCCAAGCTCCACTTGGGTCGCAAATTCATCCAAAAGAAGTGGCTCAAGTTACAAATTAGTTGCTGTCAAGAGGCAGGAATGCATCTTCCGCTGCAGGCTTCGCTATCTCATCTCTAAAAATAAGCCCATCTGCATTTCATCAGGAGTCATCCTCAGTTTATTCTTAAACGGGAAAGTAAATTTAGCTCGTTTCTGTTGAAACTGAGACAGAGCTTCTTTCCTGAAAGACAGGATGATGACACCGTGTTCACAAGCTCCCAGAGATGTTGAACAGACTGAGGGGAAATTCGCTCACCTTGTTGAATGTCCTTCATCTCCAGATGCAGGCTGGAAATCAGGATGCCGACAGCCTGTGAGCGCTTCCCATCCAGCAGCTTGATTATCTAAAAAAATATAAAAATAAAACAAATTTAAAAATAAGATGAATACGGTTTACTTATTGGTGTAACTTTAAAGTTTTCATAAAATTCTGAACAATTTGAAGTTTAACTAAAAAAATAAATAACACATTGCTTTTAGTTATCTATAATTGCTTTTTATTTTCAATTCAACAATGTATAGTCGCATCTAAGAGTTTACATTAATTTAAATTAATAAGAAGGTGGGTAAAATTGTGTCTTCTACTGTTATGGAAACGGGTAACAGATGATAAGCCACACAGGGCGCCTGAAGCTCCATTTGGTCTAAGCAGCCTGCAAACCATCTGGGTTGACCCTAATGGCCAAACTTATCAGCGCTCTCTGTAATAAGCCGTCGCCATGACGCAAAAGGCCGGGAAAACGTGGAGCCCCGGAGACATAGTTCGAACCTGCTGTACAAAAAAAAAGCGCCTCCTCCAGTTTTACCCAGGAACACGTGTGAGATATAATCAAAAAATATCAAGTCGCAGTGAAAGTACAAAGGCAAAAGTGGTACCATAAAAGGACAGTCTAGAAGAGCAAAGCAAAGAGAAGCAGGCTTTTTATAACAAACTATAAATTCACAGGATTTTTATTTGTGCCTACACATGGTCACAATTACTTATGACTGAATTAGCCGTAAAGCCAGAGAAAGTTTTGGCAAGGTAAAGCCCTGCTCTAAAACTTAATGTGTCAGGCTTCTTCATTAGGTATTATGGCGTAGTCGGCTACTGGGTTGTCCAGTGGGAGCTGGAGAGCAGAAGCCTTAGAAGTGGGTATTGCATTACAGGGCGTTAGTGGGTGCCATGCTGCTTCCAGCTCTATTACCTGGATCACCGGGGATCTCCCACTCTGGGGACTTGAGGCGACCAAGGACCAGGCTTTCCCAACACCTCTAATTAACCACTTTGGACAGGCCACACTAAAAAACAGCCAAGAAAGCCTTCCTGCTTGATGTGGCTGCAGAAATCGTCAATTAGCCAAAACAATTAAGTTAATAAGAAAAGACAACTGATGCTGGATGCTTGATTCAGACACGCCAGCAGCTTTGGGAGACGGAGGGAGCCGGGGCGATGCTGATGCTGAGACAGGCAGACATCAAGAGCTAATGGCTCCCTCCTGTGGATAAAAAGAGAAGGGGAAGGTTGGTTTTTATTTGAAACTGATGTGGCCACTTGAGTAACAAGCACTGGGAGAAAAAAAAAACTGAGTAAGAAAAAGAGAGCAGGCTATGAAAATAAATAAAATGATGGAAGGAGATAGTGTGAGTGTCAGAGGTTTGAGCTGACGCAGGTGGCTGAAGTTTGGAAATGTGGGATGCAGATACAGAGCAGAGGATGGTTTACACTAGCGGAGCGGCCAGCCTGCTCATCACTGACCGTCTGTCTTACTATCTGTCTGGAATCACCCAGGCACACGTTAAAAAAACAACTGGATCAAGACTCCCCATCAATACCCACCTCACGTACACCCAGCATTAACCTCACACCCGCGTCATAGCCAGGACTCCAAATATGTCTTTAATAAACCTACGATGATCGCTCATAAATTACAACTGGTAAACGCGACTGTTTGTTTAAGAAGATCCGCCATGTATAAACTTGATACCGCTTTGATTTATGTGTGTATAGGAAATTGTGTTTACCTATTTGCGCACAAATTCAACAGCACGTTTAGGTTGAATGATTTCTTCATCTTCATCCATCTCCCTCCTCATCTCCCAAGAATGCACCAAATGCTGATTCTACCCCCCCACCGTCCCCTCAAACTCCTATAGGTGCCCCAATTCCATTGCCTCTTGAAGCCAGAGGAGCCACATGCATGCAATTATACCCCCGGTCCAGTCCGGCCCGGTCCAGTCAGCTATTGTGGGAGAGCTCTCCTCTGTGTCATCTCGCAGGCTTTGATATGTTAATCAGCGGGGAGCGAAGGGCTCCAGAGTAAACAAGAGCTTTGATTTTTCTATGGCACACATGATAAAGATTAACCCGCTTCACGTAGGCATCGGCTGCATCCCCCGAGTTTTAACTTTTGGCGTGCGCGGTTGTTGGAAAGTGGGGAAGTGGATCATATGCATAATGCAGACGCACATTCCATTCCCACCCACTCATCTCCTCTCGCAGTGCAGAGCCCCGGGCTGTGGTGTTTGCATGATCTGGCAACACTTTCTCAGCAAGTGCATAATGACCTGTGAGGATGTGCTGTCATCACACACACACACTCACACACATGCAAACTAAAGCACACACGTTGCAGAAAAACATAAATGAATCACACAAACAGACACACAAGAGGCAACTGAAGCACTCGCACAGATGCAAAAATATACCCGCTGAGAGAGAAAGATGGTATGCAGAGGGACCCACATACACACATATGTCTGGACAGATCCTGCAGAATAAAATCTCTGGCTTGGTCATGCATTTACTAAACTACTGAGAGCTACATGAAGAGCACTTTCTAGAAAGAACTTGGACTTTTTGTTTATGTCAATGGAAGACAGACTTTTGGTCTGTCAGAGGAATTCAGTCTAGATTTAACTGTATCATTAAAGTTAGTGAGAAATTATGACATGCATAAAACGAAAGCAGCAATCAGTAGGTAAATAATTTAGTTGATCATTGAAAAGAAGCGAAAAGATGCTTTTTAAAATGTAAATAAAAGCAGAATCCTTTTTTTTTCCTCAGAAAAACGCCCACCTTCCCTGAAAAAGATGTCTGGATGGCACCACAGGTTGCTGCAGAGTTATGTATGTGTGTAGTGTGTATCACTGCCCCTCCATACCATCACATGTGAAGACCTTTTAGGTTGGCAATGCTAACAGGCAGGATGGTAGCTCTTCTCTTTAGCCAGAGGACCCAGAGATTTTTTAAGAAGGCTTCAATAATTTTAGACCTTGTTTATGTTTTTCTTTACATGATGGAGTTTTACTTGCATTTGCTAATGGAGTGATGCATTGTGTTCACTGACCGTTGTTTGAATGTGTCCAGCCAAAACGGACCGAATGCCAATTCAAACAAATTCGTTTTGAGATGTTTTTTTTGGAGCAACAAAATTCTAAAAACCTTAGCACTAATTAACTATGTAGGTATTTATTACAAGTTTAGAACACCAGATTAATAAATCATAACAGAATATCTTTCCCCCTGCACCTCTAAAGAATGTAACAAACGACTGACAAAAACATTTGATGGAAATGGAAGTAAAATCTTTGTTGCATGTGTTGCTTCACATAATATTTTGTTAATAAGAAATACGAAAATGTTCACCTACCCCTGCATTAACTACTGAAACCCTTTTGTTTCATACCAAAGTTCAACAAATCAATTTTATAGCTTTTGCTGATGAAGAACTCTTCATCTTCTCTCTGTACACCAGGGATCCTAAACCCCCAACCCTGCTCCTTGCTTGTGAGAGTCTGTCAGGAGTGTTGTCTGAAGGAGACTTCGAAAACCTGCAGGACACCTTCCCTCAAGGACCAAGACTGAGGATCCCTGCTGTTCATCTAAGCATTAGTTCTTTTCTTGCCTTCTTCTCTGTAACATCTGCCTTCACAATCCAGTTGCCTTCAAATCAGCGGCAGCTAGCTTTCTTTCCTACTTTCATCCCGTCCTCTCCGCCCACCCCGTTTTGTTCCTTCTTTTCTTTCCCATGCTGGAACTCTTGGAAGTCATCATTAACTGGTGATTCAGATGATTTCTTGCTCGAATGATTTCTCTCCCCTGCACTCGTAACATAAACTCTTGAGGACAAAAAAAAATGATCAAGTAAACATGTCTCTATTACTTTGACGTGCTTTCCAGGATGTTAAAACTTCTAAAGTGGATGAAAGTATCCACGCTTTCGTGTATTCTCTTTCCATATCTAATCTTTTACTTGGATTTCAAGCACAGATCTTTGTATCAATTATGAAAAAAAATACCGTGCATTTATCTTACTGGGAGCAAAACGTCTGGTCTACGTGCCGTCGGCTCCTTTTGCGTACCAAATGTGTCATCAGACATGGAGTTTTTCTCTGTTTTTTTTGTGATTGATATTAATCTGCATTAACTGAGCTTCCATTAAACCTTCCCCGAAGCTGATGTAAGCCAAGACAGGAGACAGTTGTCTGAGCTGGATCAAATGTTGGACCGTTTGAGTGACCAGACTGGATGGAGAGATGTGGGGATGGAGACCAGGGACGGAAAAAAAACCACACATGCAATCACACTGTGGCCCTCAGGAGCAAAGTGGAGCCTTTACAAATTGATCAGAATAGGGGACGTGTATGGATTTTCGTGGGGAGAGTCTAGGGCAGTGGCCGATTTTAACTGCTTGGACGCCAGGGTGAAGACCACGAGGCCGCCAGGCCGCTGACACAGCGCTGGCTGTAGGAGAAGTGCAGAGTTGCAACATTTGACAGGACATCAACAAGTAAGTCTTTGTTGGGTTGGAGGGAACGGTGGATCAATCCGGGATAAATCACAGAGGTGCTGATTTTCTTGACTCGCTCCACTTTGGCAAAATTGTTCAAAAAACTCGAAAAATCCAAAGCCACAGGCCTGCGCAGCAATAGGAGTTTACTCAGAAGGAGAGAAGAAATGCACAAGCGCACACGAGGGAATGAACTTGATAGCCTGGCTTGGCCCAGTTCAAGATCTGGCAGCTGCGAAGGCAACAGTCTGGAGGAGGATCTGATAAGACTTGCGATCCATTTCTTCCTGATTCACCGCTTGTTATATTTTTGAGGGATTTGTGATTGAAAACAACGGCACACAAAAACCTCCTTTAAACCAAGCTAAACAAAAGAGCATGGCCGCAGGTGGCAAAATGTGCAATAAAAGAAGAAAAAGAAGAAGAGTTTAAAGGTAAATAATAAGCACCAGAATAGAAGCGGAGTGACTCTACCTTTTTAGATTTGGCTTTCTTTTCATACGTGTCTGAGAGAGGCTTCTTCTTTGGCTGCAGCGTGGCCTTAGAGAATAGATCCTCAAACTCATTCGTGTTGACAATGTCAGGTTCCTTCAGAGAACCCCACAGAGTTTTGTTGCTGCAAGGAGGAAAAAAAAATTAAAAAGAGGTAAACTGATGCATACAACCATAAAACTAAAGGTTATGGGGTGCAAAACATTTGATCAAAGTGGCCAAGAGAGAAGGTACACAACAAAGACGTAACATGAGCTTAATAAACTGAATGTTCCGTCTCTGGATGCTTATTTGATGTTTATTCGACCTGTTTTCCATTTTCCATTTTGCAGTTCGACAAAAACTTGGCAGCAACTCTTGCAATCTCAACTTTCAAAAGCACTGTTTATGAGCTAGGTGATAAAAATAACAAAAACTTCAGACGCGCTTGTTTCTGAATAACAGGACCATTTCCCGCAAAGACCAAAAAGTCGGGGAGGCAAATGTTGTGTTTCAGAAGTTGCTGAGTAACGTGGAAAAAAACAAACAGAAGCAGAAACAAGAACAAGAGATGGCTAAAGTCAAGAGGATCTTCAGCAATTTGCTGTTACAAACATCTTCTGACATGCATCTGGCTGTGCTTACCATCCCAGAGTCTGCTCATCAAACAGACATTAACTGTCCATTCAAGAGGCTTGAAATCAAATATTCTTAACAAAGACTTAGTAATTACGATACTCTTGATTTCCAATTATTTTTTCACACATTAAGGTTCCTCCTGCAGGTCATTGTTTAATGACATTACAGTTCATCTGTCAAGGCCCATTAACAATGAGAAAAAGAGCCATGACCACGAGAAACTAATGCAAGCACTGCATGATTTTTCATGTCTTAAATACCAAAACAATCGACTGCAGTGCTGCAGTGACTCAGTTAGGGTTGGTCTCCTGCTGCAGTGATGAGAGGATTTTCTGTTGAGAACTTAATAATGTTCCGAAAACACCTTTAAATCGGCTCTTACGGAGATCCTGCAACTCTGAAAGAGAAAATCATATCCATCTATTTCCACAAAACTTCCTCAGAAAGTCTCCTTCAAAACTGTACTTTCGGCTTACACTCAGGCACTATTTCAAAACTTGCAAGCGTTGCCCCTCATAACTCTCAACCCTCACACCATTAACACAACTGATCCAGCTATAGTTAAACATCTGACCCATTTAATGCCCCTTAACTTGGCTCTTTATAGTTTAATTTATAGCCAACAAGAAACTGCTGTTGTGTAGTCAGTCAGTCCCAGAGTGCTGGCCGGGACATGAGAGAGAACCACAGCTCAGTTTCCCCCCACTAATCCAGCCATGGTAATACTAGGCTGTAAAGCTGGAAGGCTGGCACTCAGTGGCAACAACCACAGCCACTGTAAATGGTCTGGATAATCCAGTTAGTATTACAGAGTATCTCATAAGAGCCTTTGTATGAGGAAGTGTGGTGCACCGATGGTAGCTCTGATACCTCTGTGGATACAAGTCTTTAGACCCCATCAAGCTGCAGCAAAACAGTGCTACTCTTCCAGCTTTGACTACTGGCCATGACTGTCTCTATCCTGGCAGTGATTCTCTGAGGCGGCTCTTAAAAACATAAGGTGTAGATCACAAAGTGCAAACAAATGGCACGCCATGTCTGTTCTGAAGACTTGTAGAGTGTCTGTATCCTTAAATGGTTTAACCAAGAACTGGATTTCTAAGCTGGTGATGCTGCAATGTTTCTAAAAGTCAGTAAATATATTAAATGTATGTATTCTTTAGTTATTAAATATAGATTATTATTATTTTTTACTAATCTTCCCACTCAGATGCGATATGGGACCACTTTTTTAAAGATGAACCCTATTTGAGTGTTGTTAATGGTAATCGTAAATACCAATTTGGGCTGAAGTTATATTCATCCTATACTAGACATATTAGGATCTATTATTGTTATATGGTCAATTTTGCTAATGCATGTACTCATGGGTTGGTCAGACTGAGACGTGAGTATAGTTTAAAACATGCCTATAATAGTTCATGTCTGCCCTCATGTAGCAAAAGCCCTGCATCAGATATTAAAAGAAAAAGATTTACACGTACTTATTGTCCTGTATCTGTATCCTGTTCCAGTACAGAGGCTTCATGGGACAGGCTGGCTCGATGGCAGGTTTCCGTGGCCCCTTCTCCACTTTCAGGCCAAACCCACCCATAGGGGGAGGTGGTGGGGGACCGCAACCCGGAGGAGGGGGAGGCGGAGGTGGACCACCTCCAGGTAGGCCAAAAGGAGGAGGCGGAGGAGGTGGAGGTGGCGGCCCACTTCCTGGGGTGTGAGGTAGAGGAGGCGGTGGTGGTGGTGGCGGCAGTCCAGTGTGACCTGGCAAAGGGGGTGGAGGGGGTGGAGGTGGTCCTGAGAGGCTTGGTGGTGGTGGTGGAGGAGGAGGAGGAGGGGGAGGGGGAGGGGGAGGGGGTGGCCCTGGGGTCATTTCAGCTTTTAGATTCAGTTCAATAGAGTCTAAGTTGAGTTTCTTAGGCAGGTTCTGGCTGGGGCTTTGAGCCAGGCCGCCTCCATCAGCATTGGGGCTCCTAACGAAGGTCTCCCTGTCCGTCTGGATGCCCACAGTGCGGCAGGTCTTAGGAGTCGGGTCGTCTGCAGTGGACACAGCCACATCACGGACTTCACTCTTCTCCTGACCCGGGGTGTCTCTCCGCAATTTAGTAATGAGTCCCTCCTTCTCCGATATGGAGACGGCATGCTCACCACGCAGTTGGAAGATTTTAAGCTCAAAGTCAGACTGTGAAGAGCAAAACGCCAGACAGTTACAAACATCAGTTGGTTTGCCATCACATGATGGAGCTGGATGTTTTCTTCAAATTTAAATGGGTTCTTTTTTCTTAACTGAAGAATAACACATATATCATATACATTATTTCAGCCAAATGTTCTCCTAAACAGAGTTTAGTGAAAGCATGTTTTTATTTTTACATTTCAAACAATGAAAACCAACCCAAACAGAACACAGAATTGATTTGAAACGTAGAGGAAATCATTTTGTGATAAATCTTCCACATGTTCCTTATTATCTCCTGTCAGTTTAGAATTATAAATAAGCACGTTCCCAGCCTTTATTGTGGCTCAACTGTGGGACATGTTTCCCTGCATAAGCATAAAACCTTTAAAAGGTCAACATCAAATTGAAGGTTTACAGCAGACCGACAGAAAAACCAACTCTGAGGTCAGTTTTCAAGGCAGCGGTCCAGAAAGCAATTCATCAGTGGTACAGATTATGTAACACAGCCAGACCTACTTTATTTTTCTTTCTGGGTTTTCAATTGCATGTTTGGTTCTTGTTTGAGTTAGCAGAAAGGAGACACCTGTGAAGCACAGCTCCATATTTTCTTTTGATCAATTGAATATTGTCACCTTTAAGCAGGATTTAGAGAGAGCTGTCAAGATGGAGACAAAAGAGATATCCATCTCAGCTCTGTCTGCATGTGTGTGGTAGGACTTAAGTAAAAGCTTCAGTAGAGACAAGCCTTTAGATTATTTTTCAATTCAAACAGAAGACTCCAACTTTATCTTTGATTTACATTTTTCAAATGATGAAACACTGACATGGTATTAAAAGTCATAGATAAGGGTAACCCCCACCCCCAAAGAAAATAATAAATCCATGAAAAAATGTGTGTAATATCAGAAGAAGTATCTTCCCTCATGTTGACAAAGTTTTGTTTCTGAATTTCAAACCTGTTTTTAGTGGAACAGACTGTTTAAGAGCTTTTATAGACGCCATGTAGCAACATAACTGGGATGTCTGTAAAGTTTCTGTACTGGGAGAAAAAAAAAAACATAGTTGGGCTACCGAAGCTCTGCATCCCAGTATTTTGTGTTTACTTAGCGCCATCCTGTGGTCACAGCTATCAGGTGCTTGAGCACAGTATTTCAAGTGCCTCATGTGATTTTTAAAATTATATCTTACACAAGATTAAACTACTCAGGGTTAGAGAACAATAGTGAGTCCCCTTGAGATGATGACAGCATTAAATAACATACGGTCTCAATCGAAAAAAAACTACATTCAACTTACGCGTATCCTCTCCAGATCTTCTTTGCATTCTCTCTTCAGTTGCAAGAGGGCAGCCTGGTGCTCTGAAACAAGCCAAGACATGGAAACTTGTATCACTCTCCTAACAGCACAGATTAAATAAATGTAAACTAAAATGAATAGAATTGGTTCACCACTCATTATTAGTATTCTTCTTCTTTAAACAGAAAAATGCTCCAGCCATTACTACCTTGTCTTAGAGACAGGAGCCATCCAATTTACCTATCTTTATCTGCAAACCGCTGTAGAAAGGTGAATTACTTTTGATACGAAAGGCTAAATGAGTCAACCAGCTGGTTTTGGGGTACACCGCTGGCTGATGGAGAAGGAAAAAAAAATCCTTTCAAAAGAAAAAATAAAAAAGAACTGATGTGCTGCTGCCAATAAAGTGGGTTAAAAAAATGTATTAACATCCACAGTTTTTCCTCAGAGTGTTTCTTTCTATTGTAATAATGATAAGAAGAAAAAAAAAAAAAAATAACAATAAGAATAATAAGAATAATAATTTATATTAAATGTTATTTTCTTATCAAATGATCTTTTTATTTTTAGCATTTACAGATTTTAAGTAGCTCTCTTGGCAGTTTCCTACATGTGCCCAGGTCATTTTATTCAGGTAGGAAACTTCCTGAGCAACAACAAATAAAAAAAAAAAGCTCAAAGTGTGTCCCAATCGGCTCCATCATCTTTCTGTGCTACCAAGGAAACTTCTGTTTGCTTGATTTTACATTTGTTTGTATTTGAAGACAAATATTGTCAAATTGAGATTTTATCTTAACTTGCTTGTATTTCTTTCCTTTTTACAGGGGTTGTCTTGGAGTGCCACACCCTGAAAACTCCCAGCACACATAGCAGTTTTCAGGATGTGGTCCTGAGGATTGTGCAATCCAGATATGTCTCTCATTTCTACATTTGACAGCATTTGCTTCCATGTTACGGTAAAGATTTACTCTAGAGATCAGGTTCTTTATGGGACCCTGTTTATTTGTATGTGTTGCAGTTTAGATAAGCAGTTAGAGATGCTGATTAAGATCTTGCTGTAGTAATGATTAATCAGAGCCAAAGAGATTCAGGTTCATATAAAAATATACTTGAACAGTTTATCTTAACAGTTTACTATAACCATTCAGAACAGACTGAATGCAACGTCTGTCATTTTCATTCATTATGAATGTGTGATTTAAAAAGCAAATATTACAGGGTTATATGTATGACACACATGCATGTCCCTTTATGGGTCACAGGCTGGACTTTTGCTCCACAGCTCAGATTCCCTTGTCTCTTCGATAAGAGCAAAGCTGGAACAAAAGAGCTCAAATCACTGGAATAATTCACATTAGATCTTAATTATTTTTTCCAACAAGTCTACACCACAGGAAATACAAGCAGCAGTTGTGCTGCTGCTCCAAGCTTAGATTCCCA